>OY759266.1:2884638-2912138 GCA_963662155.1 Lamellibrachia columna | reverse complement strand
GCAGGTGGTTGTTTAGTTCGGTATATTAGTCACATCGGTGTCTTGTTAATAAGACCCGTGCCGTTCGAATTTACTCCTGATGGGGTGTTGGTGTTGAGGGTGTGACCGTTGGAACCCCGTGACCCAGTTCCCATGCCGGCACACAGGCTGACTCACACACACACGTTGGCCGGGCCACGTGTGTCAAACAAGGCAACAAACGGTACGACACGATAAGATAAGATAAGACTAGTTAGCACTGATGCGGCCTTCGTTAGCGGATTCACACTTAGCGACTCGGGCAAGAGAGACACCGAATGGTCGTTCGTAAGACGTCGTGTCGTGTCGTCATGTCATCGCGTTATCTCCGAGATAACCTTAGCCATACACGTCAGATAGCCATACACGTCAGATAGCCATACACGTCAGATAGCCATACACGTCAGATAGCAATACATGTCAGATAGCCATACATGTCAGATAGCCATACATGTCAGATAGCCATACACGTCAGATAGCCAGATACGAACGATTAGAATCACGAAGAAACCTAAAGACCCGATTCGCGATGGGCTAAATGAATTAAGACGATATTTGTTAAGGGGAACGGGGAGCGATGTGAAAGAAATGGCAACTCTTATCTCTCTGTCAGTGCCAGTGTTCTCCTCCTATCTCTCTGTCAGTTTCTCCTCCTATCTCTCTGTCAGTGTCAGTGTTCTCCTCCTATCTCTCTGTCAGTGCCAGTGTTCTCCTCCTATCTCTCTGTCAGTGTTCTCCTCCTATCTCTCTGTCAGTGTCAGTGTTCTCCTCCTATCTCTCTGTCAGTGTCAGTGTTCTCCTCCTATCTCTCTGTCAGTGTCAATGTTCTCCTCCTATCTCTCTGTCAGTGTCAGTGTTCTCCTCCTATCTCTCTGTCAGTGTCAATGTTCTCCTCCTATCTCTCTGTCAGTTTCTCCTCCTATCTCTCTGTCAGTTTCTCCTCCTATCTCTCTGTCAGTGTCAGTGTTATCCTCTCCTCCTATCTCTCTGTCAGTGCCAGTGTTCTCCTCCTATCTCTCTGTCAGTTTCTCCTCCTATCTCTCTGTCAGTTTCTCCTCCTATCTCTCTGTCAGTGTCAATGTTCTCCTCCTATCTCACTGTCAGTGTCAGTGTTCTCCTCCTATCTCTCTGTCAGTGTCAATGTTCTCCTCCTATCTCTCTGTCAGTTTCTCCTCCTATCTCTCTGTCAGTTTCTCCTCCTATCTCTCTGTCAATGTCAGTGTTCTCCTCCTATCTCTCTGTCAGTGCCAGTGTTCTCCTCCTATCTCTCTGTCAGTTTCTCCTCCTATCTCTCTGTCAGTGTCAGTGTTCTCCTCCTATCTCTCTGTCAGTGCCAGTGTTCTCCTCCTATTTCTCTGTCAGTTTCTCCTCCTATCTCTCTGTCAGTGTCAGTGTTCTCCTCTTATCTCTCTGTCAGTGTCAATGTTCTCCCCCTATCTCTCTGTCAGTGTCAGTGTTCTCCTCCTATCTCTCTGTCAGTGTGTTCCTGGGGTGGGGCGGGGGGTTGGAAGCAGTAGCTCGGTGGGCAGAGCGCTGGGCTGTCAGTGGAGAGAACAAGGTGCGGGTCCCTTGTAACTGGCTTCTATGCCAGGTAAAATACAATATCCCACACAGGGGTAAATGTGTAACGTGTCGTGGACTCAGTTTCTAACATCTGAACAATCGGTCGGCCGACGGTCGGCCAATGGTCGGCCGATGGTCGGCCGACGGGTAGTTGCCATCTGTTTGTCGGCAGACAAACTGTTGGCGACTAAAAGTCGGGATGTGTGTGGCGGGTTGTGTGTGGCGGGTTGTGTGTGGAGGGTTGTGTGTGGCGGGTTGTGTATGGAGGTTTGTGTGTGGCGGGTTGTGTGTGGCGGGTTGTGTGTGGCGGGTTGTGTGTGGCTGGTTGTGTGTGGCGGGTTGTGTGTGGCGGGTTGTGTGTGGCAGGTTGTGTAGGATGGATGCTGCATTAGCAGCCCAAACTGGCTCTGATAATGAAGCGAAACCCGATACCGGTGCTATATAAGACGTCATCATTACACGAGAATATTGCCGACGGAGAAGCCACCGTCTGCTCGGACTTGGCACGGACCATCCGAAGTCAGACGAGTACGCACCTGTCCCCGTCCGTTGTGCTGCAGTGGACAACTTCAAAGCGCACAAGATTATCATATGTCATGTCCGGCACGTGTACCAGACGGGGAAACGGATCCATCAATTGCTATTATGTACGGGGCATCCCAGGGGAACACGCAGCCATCTTTCACCGTCGTGTCGTCGCACACACGGCCCTGGATGCAATTTGTAACAGGTGTCAGAATTGGGCTTGTTCTGCCAGACGCAGCGGTCGCCGAGGCCTGGCCCACACTTCGCTGCACCTGTCGCAATTAGTACATCCAGAAGTACACCTATCACAGATGGCCTCAAACCCGAGTTGCACCGTCGGTGAACTCCGACTACTGGGTTACATGTTGCAGTCTTAGTGTTGCAGCAGGTGTTTCTCAAACACGGCAGATGGTCCGTTTTTCTGCTTCCATAAAACCGGAGATACAGTTTTCTAAAGCACCTATATAAGTTGGAATTTGAGCTTACAGACCCGTCAACATAAAGGGTTAGTAAAAATGAATAACCTATAATGATAATTTCCAAGTCGTCAGCAGTTGGCTGCGGATACAGTGTCTTAATGGCGGAAGGTAGATCGACGGGAACCCCCCGTTACATTTCCCGCTAACTTAATACTAAGCCATACTTGATGTTTATCGAGAGAACATCGCCGTATACCAGTCGCCTCACAATGACTCTTTCTACGAGATCGCATGTCCACATCATGTCCACTACACGCACGCACACCTCGACGGAAGACGCGCGTTATTGGGGGCAGGTGCAAGAATAGCATTGATTTGAAATGAGCAAAGAACAGCCATATCTTCTGACACGCCAACCTTGTGCCCCCTTTCCCGGTCACCTTCATTTTGAACACAGTTTTCCACCAGCGCATATAATAGCGTGGTGTTGCTTCATAACGTCTGCGCGTGCGCGGTGTAGCGACAAACAGTTCCGGCTCAAACGAAAAAAGCTCATCACCCATTGTACTATCTTTTCCTAATAGTTCGTTGTTACTGTCGACATCGCCATCATTGTCATCGCTGTCGCACGCACGCACGCACGCACGCACGCACGCACGCACGCACGCACGCACGCACGCACGCACGCACGCACGCACGCACGCACGCAAGCACGCACGCACGCACGTTATTCCGGATATAACGTCGGTGTCTTCAGATTAAAAACACACCCTTTTCAAATAACTGTGTTAAAATGGACGCTCAAAACCGTGTTTATTTCGAAAACGCTGAGTGAATCAGACCAGACAATAGGCATAAATGAAAGAGCTGGCACTAGACACATACATGCCTAAATAGCCAGAAGAAGATCTGTAAGAACCTGTCCGAATACATGTCTTAGCAAGCATGCCGTTGCACGACGCATGTCTTGCATGTCTTAGTAAGCATGCCGTTGCACGACGCATGTGCTTTCGCGACACTACTCAATAATAAGTGAATCAACAACATGATTGGATTGGACGCTCAAAAACAAAACGTGTTTAGTACGAACTAGCAGCGTAAGTACATGTCCTAGCAAGCATGCCGTCGCACGCATTTGCTGTCACGCATGTCCTTGCGCGGCACTACTTAATAATTGGTGAATCAGTAATTCTCCGAAATCTTGATATATTTTTTCGTCTGACATTCAGAATTGTGCGTGTGTCGATTCGAAAATAACACTAGTTTCTGTAAGTGTCTCCAAAACGGGTCACTTTCTAAGAAATATTGACAAAGGAATATTCATTTGGGCGCTACCCGATACGAAACACGGTTGAATGTTGGAAACAATACCGACATCAAGACGTTTGATGCGTCTTGTCTGCAGGAGGCTCGAGAGAGAGAACTCGTAACACCGGAATTCTATGGAAGACATCCAGCGCCACCAATCGGTGCCTCGTGCTTTATGTAATTTCAAAACGATATATGTATATGTATATGTATATGTGTATATATATATATATATATATATATATATATATATATATATATATATATATATATATATATATATATATATATATATATATATGTATATATGTATGTGTGTGTGTGTGTGTGTGCGCGCGTGCGCGTGCGCGTGCGCGTGCGCGTGTGCGTGTGCGTGTGCGTGTGCGTGTGCGTGTGCGTGTGCGTGTGCGTGTGTATGTATGTATGTGTATGTACGTATGTATATGTATGAATTCTTCCTATCCTTAATCATCGTCAGCCTTGGCACATTTTAGGGAAACATCCGAACCGCGAATTTTGTTTGCTGCTTTAAGACAAACAATACCATAGTCGTTCATATTAAATGCTGTGACTACCCTTTACTGCATTACGCCTGATAAGTTGATGAGTGGATGAGTGGATGAGTGGACAGGCAAAACAACGCAAACAAACAGCTCATCACTATAATAGGACGTTCCTATACGGGCCTGAAATGCGTAGTCAGACCACGTGTAATGGCTTGAGTAACTCGGTTAGGGGGATAGATTGTCAGGTCTCACTAATCAGGTCTCACTGTAATTGATTCGTGATCTTCTGTGTGAGTGAATCGGCTGCGGTGGGTCCTGGTGACGTCACTGCCCCACGATCCGGCCACTTACTGACCATGACATTTTTTTATTTTGATATATGAAACCGGTGTTTGGATCGCTGTTGGTGTCTGCCTTAACGATAAACAGCATAAGAATAACAAAGAAACATTTCGTTCATACTTCAGTTCCGTAATTAAGAACAGTCTTACTATAATCGAGTGTATGTTGGTATGTTGGTACGTTTATATATTTGTATATTGGTATGTTGGTACGTTGGTATGTTCGTATGTTTGTATGTTGGTATGTTGGTACATTGGTATATTTGTATGTTTGTATGTTGGTATATTATGATATTCCTTGTAGACGCTTTGTATCTCGGGCGCCAAACTCTCACGGGTCCATCTACGACCCACGGTCGAGTCTCGTCAGCTTTATTTTTCGAAATTCACCCCGCTATCACCCTTTGTACAATCAATCGAATTACCCTCTGTAGTTATTCCGTACAACTACACGCAACGCTGCGCGTCTTTTCTTCGATTGCTACAGCTGCCCGTATTACGTCACACAAGGCCAGGCGTTGCTACACGTTGCTACAGCTGCCCGTATTACGTCACACAAGGCCAGGCGTCACTACACGTTGCTATAGCTGCCCGTATTACGTCACACAAGGCCAGGCGTCGTTACACGTTGCTACAGCTGCCCGTATTACGTCACACAAGGCTAGGCGTCGCTACACGTTGCTACAGCTGCCCGTATTACGTCACACAAGGCCATGCGTCGTTACACGTTGCTATAGCTGCCCGTATTACGTCACACTTTAGAGAGTTGGAAAGAAGCAACCAAGACATTGACTGGCAGCGCCAAGTCATAGAGGGACATTTCTGTGATAATGTTGTATATCCTAAAATGTGATAAATACGAACTACCAGAAGATGGGCGTATTTACTAGTTAAGAACTTAACGTACAAACGCTGTAACAATAACACATCTCACCAATTAAGAAACGGTTATGTTCACTGTGTTGATAACGGCGGAATTAGGGCTCTGAGCAAAGTTCGCCAGGGCACATCCGCAGTTAGTAAAATACAAGTGTACCAAACAAATAATCATGACCTCGATATCCCACTCTGTAAAATTCTGTAAAGCACATATATCATTCGGAACCACAGATCAGAGGCTTGTCAACATGAAAGGTTGGGCAAAATGAACAACCTATAATGATAACTTCCAAGACGTCAACAAATGGCTGCTGATACTAAGTCCCAATGGCGGAACGCAACGTAGAAAAGATAGATCTTCATTTGACGACGGAAACCCCTTTATATTTCCCGCTAATATCAGCCGTTATACAACGGCTAGCCGTGCTCATATCGACGTCCACAAGCGTGTGTTTAACATAGGAATCTCAGAACGAGGCTACCGTGTATTATCTGGATGAATATATCACGGTAATAAGACTACCTGATTGGTCTAGAGTATTTTATCGTGATATATCAACCCAGATAACACACGGTTGTAGTTTTGAGAATCCAGCTGACGTTTGAATAATTTCGAACGCGACCGAGTACGCGCGTTGGCAGAGACACGCGTTGGCAGAGACACGCGTTGGCACACACACACGTTGGCAAAGACACGCGTTGGCACAAACACGCGTTGGCAGAGACACGCGTTGGCACACACACGCGTTGGCAGAGACACGCGTTGGCACACACACGCGTTGGCAGAGACACGCGATTGTTCGAACGATTTGCGTGTTTCTGTGATTGTTGTGATTTACGTCATCGTGCAGTAGGAATGCTTCGTGAAACCGGCCCAGCCAAGTACGCACAAATGTTAATTCACCGCTATATAGCGGGAATAACTGTTTGTTGATGTCACTCGAGTGTCACCAGCCACATAACATCACTCGTGTCTCTGGTACTCGTGATGTTGTCTAGCTGGTGACACTCTCGTGACATCAACAAACGATGTATTATTCCGTAACTGCACAGCGACGTCTTTACACGAGGTCGCACGTCCGCTACACGTCTTTACACGAGGTCGCACGTCCGCTACACGTCTTTACACGAGGTCGCACGCCCGCTACACGTCTTTACACGAGGTCGCACGTCCGCTACACGTCTTTACACGAGGTCGCACGTCCGCTACACGTCTTTACACGAGGTCGCACGTCCGCTACACGTCTTTACACGAGGTCGCACGTCCGCTACACGTCTTTACACGAGGTCGCACGTCCGCTACACGTCTTTACACGAGGTCGCACGTCCGCTACACGCACATCTCGAGGGAGACTCGAGTTATTGGGGCAGGTGCAAGAATTGAAATACGGAAAGATCAGGCGTATTTTCGGACATGACAACCTTATGCCTCGTACAAAGTGACCTATATTTTGTCCCAGTGGCGTATCTAGAACCTCACCAATGGGAGGCTGGGGGGGGCTAGGGGAGGCTAGGGGGGGCTAGGGGGGCTAGGGGGGTTAGGGGGCTGGGGGGGCTAGGGGGGGCAAGTTTAGTCACCCATTACATTACTATGTTACCACGTAGCAGCGCAATGGAAAATACGGAAAAAAATCCAAGATCCCATAAATACGGCGCTGTTTTGACCATCGTTTCCTACCAGTACATGTTTGAGGGTGGCGTTGTTTACGTGTCTACGTGTGTACGTGTGTACGTGTCTACGTGTGTACGGGGTCGCGACAAACAGTGCGGGATTTAACGAAGAAAGTTCACCAGCTGTTGTCCTATATGTTCCTAACAGTTCATTGCTACTGTCGCCACAACACACGCTTACACATAGAAGTGACAGTAGTGGCAGCAGTGGCAGTGGCGGCAGTAGCGGCAGCAGTGGCAGTGGCGGCAGCAGTGGCAGTAGCGGCAGTAGTGGCAGCAGTGGCAGTAGTGGCAGCAGTGGCAGCAGTGGCAGTAGTGGCAGTAGTGGCAGTAGCGTAGTAGTAGGAGCGGTTCCCGTGACCGAGTGCGTGTTCGTGATAAATTATTAACGCCATTTACACTCGGTCAAAATCAGTAACTGGAGTTAGAACGTTTTTACTTTATGATGTTTCGTAACCGCGAACGATGCACACGAGTTGAGCTAGTACATCCCGGCGACTGGACGTTTGTCTCATCCGCCCAGTGTAAATGCTTGCGTCAAGGAGTGGCGGGAGATTAGCTTAACTGGAAACTCCATCAACTAGCTCGCTATCAACTATACTTTGCAATCTATGATAAATAAATTTCGTTATCAAATACGGCAAATATGTGTATGTTGGAAACGAACGACTAAACATCCACATTGGCTTTAGACGTTCGAATGCAGTTCCATGAAAGTTAACGCAAGAACACAGCTTTTGTTTATGTATGGAAGGCGATGGTATTCCTACAAAAGGCAGATACGATACTAATAAAAGACGGCGTCTTTAGGCGTTGGCGTATGTCTACCTTGGAGTTCGTTCGCCATTTATTGCTAGCAATAAATTGTTAGGAGGTCACGATACGAGCACGTCAATCACCGTGCTGTGTGCTTACGTTTTATGGACACCGGTTGATATACAATCGCATTCACAGAGAGAGATTCCTGCACAAACCGTCCATCCTATGATAACACTTTCTAACCGTCATGATCGTCTCAACGAGTTGTACACACATGTATACCTGTCTCAGAAAGAATATGAAATGGTTGATGACAAATACGTAGGCCGCTTATGTTGTCAGGTGTCTGAGAGCAAACATGTGCGCCATGTGAAACAGTTATGGTCACATGACCCTGTTATAGTAAGGCATATTGGCTCCATCTAATATTTGAAAATCGGCAATTTGCAGAATGTACTTCGTAACATAACATTACATAGGAACGATGGAGCTACCGGCTTATCGTGTTGAACAATGCACCTGCAACTGTTGAAGCGTGATACCTAAGCGTGATACCTAAACGTCATATATTAGTGATATATTTTCGCGCGTTGTGTGACAACAACGAGAGTCAACGAGAAACTCGTCGCCGTTCCCGCAGCCATTCGGTACATTCTAAAACACTGAATGGTTAGGAGGATATCGATACGAAATATGTTCTTCAAACATAACGAAGACATCAGAACCAGAGGACACAAAGCGGCATTAGTTAAGGAACAGTGTAGGTTGGACACGAGAAAGTACTCATTTTCACAGAGGGTGATAAATGAATAGAACAAACTGTAAAATATACCCCGCAAGGTCACATGACACGAAACCCTCAGGGTCGTCCGCAGGACATGTAACACGAGACCCTCAGGGTCGTCCACAATACATGTAACACGAGACCCTCATGGTCGTCCGCAGGACATGTAACACGAGACCCTCAGGGTCGTCCACAGGACATGTAACACGAGACCCTCATGGTCGTCCACAGGACATGTAACACGAGACCCTCAGGGTCGTCCGCAGGACATGTAACACGAGACCCTCATGGTCGTCCGCAGGACATGTAACACGAAACCCTCAGGGTCGTCCACAGGACACGTAACACGAGACCCTCATGGTCGTCCACAGGACATGTAACACGAGACCCTCATGGTCGTCCACAGGACATATAACACGAGACCCTCAGGGTCGTCCGCAGGCTTTTTTCCAGAGGGGAACAAACCATTCTACTGTCTGATTTTGACAATACATTTTTACATTTACCAAAATGTCTACTTTCATTGAACAATGATGATATAATTGTATATAATTAATTAACAAATGTACTAGATGATCTACTTAACACAACTAGTAAACAATATACTCGCCATAAAAGACCTAAAATTTACAAACATCCAGAGCGGGGGTGGCATGTGCCCCCCTTGCCCCCCTCTCCGGATGCCCATGGCGACCTTTGCTTGTGTGAACGTCACCCGGCCGCGTTGCCCTAAGGGGAGGGCTGTCGGCTGTATAAGCCAATATATATAAAACACCGGCAAAATTAACATAGCACATTGTATGAATGCATAGCTGGCTTACAATGAGACCTCCTGGGAACAGGATCGTCGTCTATATTCAAGGTGATCTACCGTTATTGGACGTTGCTTCTGCGTGTAGCGTTTATACCGCTGGCACAGCGAGACCACGTGACCTAGACCAGCCAACATGTGTCTTTCTATCAGACAACGTGCACATTATACGTAGACTCGTATCAAAACAAGAGATGAATACATAAATGGGTTTCTGTTTTTTCATCAAACTGGTTACCACAGTCTCGCAATTACATAGACAAATATGGTTGCATTCATTATGACATGCAAACATGCAAGAAGCAGATGTTAGCTGATGAAACACAAATGATCTGCGTCTTCGCCATCTCAACTAAACGTATACATTAAACGGGCGGTACAACGATTTTAATTGGTTAACTGAAATCATTTGTTGGTGATTTCGTTAAACTAAAATGTTTCGATTTCAACGTACATTTATATTACCAACCTTAGACTTCATGTTTTAATCTTTATTGCTGAAGTATATTTATCGTCTGAAATTGTTCAAGGCGAACTTTAGATGGACCAATAAATCACGTAGTGAACAACGCAATAGTTCACCTTTGATTTGTTATTTGCAGAAAAACGGTCTGCATATGTGTCGTAAAACTAGCATAAATGATTTCATCAAATCGTTTATTTTTGTAAATATTAAGAGATAAAAGATCATGATAGTAACACGTTTCGTATGTATATTATTATTTTAATCAACCGATATGTTAGAAATACTAACTATTTCAGTGTTGCAAAGTCTGACGAAACAGTCTTCGTTCAGTTAGCCAATGAACGTCGTTATACATTCCCTTTAAAAGACAACCCCGTTCTTTGTTATTATTGTTATTACTGTTATCTCATTGCTGATGTGTCGTCTATTTTACATACCAATACTATTTCTCTCTCTCCCTCTATCTCCCCCCCCCCTCTCTCTCTCTCTCTTCCTCCCTCACCCCATCCCTCCCTCCCTCCCTCCCTCCCTCCCTCCCTCCCTCTCTCTCTCTCTCTCTCTCACCCTCCCCTCTCGTTCTTCCCCCTCTCTCTCACCGTCTCCCCCCTCTATCGCTCTGTCCAATCATTATTCAAATGCGTAAAAAAACATTGCAATTTACCGGGAAGCCTTTCCTTATGAAGAGTTGGGTCATACACTTTTTGTCTGTGTAGTACGTCAACGTCCTTGTCATTCCGCATGTAACGTCGCTGTCTTCAAAACACACCCCTTTCAATCAACTGTATTAATATGGACTCTAAAAAACGTGTTTATTACGAACAGACCTGACAATAGGCGCAAATGAAAGAGCTGGCACAAGACACATACATGTCTAAATAGCCAGAAGAAGATCTGTAAGAACCTGTCCGAATACATGTCTTAGCAAGCATGCCGTTGCACGACGCATGTCTTACATGTCTTAGCAAGCATGCCGTTGCACGACGCATGTCTTACATGTCTTAGCAAGCATGCCGTTGCACGACGCATGTCTTACATGTCTTAGCAAGCATGCCGTTGCACGACGCATGTCTTACATGTCTTAGCAAGCATGCCGTTGCACGACGCATGTCTTACATGTCTTAGCAAGCATGCCGTTGCACGACGCATGTCTTACATGTCTTAGCAAGCATGCCGTTGCACGACGCATGTCTTACATGTCTTAGCAAGCATGCCGTTGCACGACGCATGTCTTACATGTCTTAGCAAGCATGCCGTTGCACGACGCATGTCTTACATGTCTTAGCAAGCATGCCGTTGCACGACGCATGTCTTACATGTCTTAGCAAGCATGCCGTTGCACGACGCATGTCTTACATGTCTTAGCAAGCATGCCGTTGCACGACGCATGTCTTACATGTCTTAGCAAGCATGCCGTTGCACGACGCATGTCTTGCATGTCTTAGCAAGCATGCCGTTGCACGACGCATGTCTTACATGTCTTAGCAAGCATGCCGTTGCACGACGCATGTCTTACATGTCTTAGCAAGCATGCCGTTGCACGACGCATGTCTTACATGTCTTAGCAAGCATGCCGTTGCACGACGCATGTCTTACATGTCTTAGCAAGCATGCCGTTGCACGACGCATGTGCTTTCGCGACACTACTCAATAATAAGTGAATCAACAATTCTCCGAACACCAGATCGGATTTCAAGAAATCTTGTCAATTTGCAGACTGATATTTTCTAGTCTGACAATCCGAATTGTGCGTACGTCAATTCAGAAATAACACTCGGTTCTGTAAGTGTCGCCAAAGCGCGTCACTTTCGAAGAAATCTTGACAAAGGAATTGCTTTTTTCTTGTATACATTTGAGCATTACCCGATACAAAACACGGTTGAACATTGGAAACAATACCGGCGTCGAGACATCTGACACGTCTTGTCTGCAGGAGGCTCGAGAGAGGACTCGAACACCGGAATTCTATGAGGAGGAAGACATCCAGCGCCATCTATTGGTGCCTCGTGCTTTATGTAATTTCGAAACATAAACACCGATCCGGGCGGTGGACGTAGGCGCGATGCACTGTTCTTGATTCACGTCAACGCACCTGATAAGTTCTACTATTTGTTCCTAACTTCTGCGAAATCGAACATGTTTGTATCACTCAGTTAGATATATTCGAATGTTCTGCGCCAACGGTTCTTATAGTATTTCATTGAGGAGGATGCCGAGCATGGTTCTAAAGTCATATCACAGATTCAAGCATATACATTTCGTTCAAATATCTACAACATATTTCGGAACACCAAAACGGCACGTTGTAGGTCAGTTAGTTGTCGTACAAAAATGCGGCATGATCAGGCGTGGGAATAACTGAAAATCCATTAGCAAAATTGGAAACTCCATTAGCAAAATTGGAAAATCCATTAGCAAAATAATTCTTTTAACGCGCTCGCATAATAAGTAATTTCGCAAGATTAATTCGCACAACGGTTTTTATGTATGTATGTATGTATGTATGTATGTATGTATGTATGTATGTATGTATGTATGTATGTATGTATGTATGTATGTATGTATGTATGTATGTATGTGTGTGTGTGTGTATGTATGTATGTATGTATGTATGTATGTATGTATGTATGTATGTATGTATGTATGTATGTATGTATGTATGTATGTATGTATGTATGTATGTATGTATGTATGTATGTATGTATGTATGTATGTATGTATGTATGTATGTATGTGTGTATGTATGCTGTATGTATGTATGTATGTATGTATGTATGTATGTATGTATGTATGTATGTATGCATGCATGCAAGTATATATGTATATATGCATGTATATATATATATATATATATATATATATATATATATATATATATATATATATATATATATATATATATATATATACGTACGTACGTATGTATGTGTGCATGCTTCCTATCCTTAATTATCGTCAGCCTTTGCACATTTTAGGGAAATATCCGAACCGCGATTTGTCGGTGCTGTTTTAAGACAAACAACGCCATAGATGTTCATATTAAAATGTTGCGACTACCTTTTACTACCTTTAACGCCTGCTAAGCAATGTCATAGGACGTTTTATATGGGCCTGAAATGCGTTGTCAAATCCACGTGGAATGGCTTGGATAACTCGGTTAGGAGGACAAATTGTCAGGTTTCACTAATCTGAATCTAATCTTGGATGGGTGGGCACAGTGAACCCTTCGGCACTATATTGAACGGGTATTCCACGGTGTCAGAGGAAGCAACATACTGCACAGAGCCAATGCAGGATGGTCGAAGCTAACAAGAGCAGAGAAAAGGGGAAGAATGTGGATCAGAAGAAGAAAGCTAACAGGAGCAGAGTATACCGACGAGGGCACAGGTACTATACATTATTTAAACTAGATGGGCCGGTGGAACTGACAGAGAAAACTCAAAGGAGTACAGTAGTATAAGGGTTCAATCTGACCAAGCAAAAGAAATACATCAGTTGTATGTAAATTACTCGAAACATTAATTGGAGACCACTTGGTGGAATTCCTTGTAAAACATAAATTAATAAATACATATCAACATGGGTTCCTAAAAGCAAGGTCATGTCTAACCAACCTCTTATGTTTTTTTGAAGAAATTACAAAGTGGGTAGATGACGGGTCACCAGTGGATGTTGTCTACTTAGATTTTCAGAAAACTTTCGATAAAGTGCCACACCAAAGATTGTTACTTAAGCTAAAAGCCCATGGTATAGGTAATGATGTCATCAACCAGATAGAAAAGTCGCTTACACACAGAAGACAGAGAGTAATAGTAGACGGTGATATTTCAAACTGGAACACGGTTTTGAGTGGGGTACCACAGGGATCAGTATTAGGCCCTATACTGTTTTTAATGTATATAAATGATTTGGAAAATGACATATCTAGCAAAGTACTCAAATTTGCAGATGACACAAAAGTATTCAGAAAGGTTACTAATGATACATATAAAGAAAGTTTACAGGATGATCTAGATAAATTAGTTAAATGGTCAGACAAATGGCAAATGTTATTCAATTTTGGGAAGTGTAAATGTATACACATAGGACATGGAAACATGGACGAAGAATATAAAATGGGGGATGCTGTACTAGGTAGAACCACACAAGAAAAGGACTTAGGAGTAACATTTAGTGCTGACATGAAAGGTTCAGAGCAATGTGGAATTGCTGCTTCGAAAGGAAATCAAATCCTAGGGCTAATTAGGAGAACTATCACGTATAAGGAGAAACAGCTAATTGTACCCCTGTACAAAGCAATAGTTAGACCACATTTGGAATATTGTATACAAGCATGGAGGCCGTATCGTGAAAAGGACATAGACAAGCTAGAAAGAATACAACGAAGAGCAACTAAAATGATTCCAGAATTGAGAGACCTTAGTTACGAAAGTCGCTTATTACAATGTGGTTTGACAACACTAGAGACCAGGAGACTAAGAGGAGACCAAATAGAAGTGTTTAAAATAGTGAACGGTTATGAGGATGTTGATAGGAATATGTTCTTCAAACTTAAAGAAGGCAGTAGAACCAGAGGACACAAAGCAGTATTCGTTAAGGAACAGTGTAGGTTGGACATGAGAAAGTACTCTTTCTCACAGAGGGCAATAAATGAATGGAACAAACTGCCAAATGACTCTGTTAATGCTAGTAGTGTGAACATGTTTAAAAATAGCATTGACAGATATCTGATAAGGGCGGGCTACACATAAATGATAAAATATTTGGACTCTCGATAAACCAATGGCTTCCTTGTCCACTTTGCCATCTGGAACTTGGTGTTTGGGATGGCAATCTTGTTAAATCTTGTTAAATCAATGCCGTCAACAGTGAAGCATCTTGTAGCGACACCGGGATTGAATCGATTACAATCAATAGCAAATGGCAAACACAATTGCAGTTGAAATAATCATACTCAGTTAATATTCACTAGTGTGTAGGCTTAGTAATAAACTACTTAGTAATAAACTACTTAGTAATAAACTACTTAGTAATAAACTACGTGGGAGTGGGAAGCAGAGAGGAAGCAATTTAACGAGTTCCCTACTACGGTGATGTTAGGTGATCTGATATCTGATACCTGTATCTGATTATGTCTTTCTTTCTATGTGTCTGTTTATTCGTCTGTCTGTGTGTATGTATCTCCGAGTGTCTGTATATCCTGTATATCTCTCTCTCTCTCTCTCCCTCTCTCTCTCTCTCTCTCTCTCTCTCTCCCTCTCTCTCTCTCTCTCTCTCTCTCTCTCCCTCTCTCTCTCTCTCTCTCTCTCTCTCTCTCTATATATATATATATATATATATATATATATATATATCCACCTCTCTCTTTCTCTCTCTCTCTCCCCTCTCTCTTTTTCTTATCCCTCTACCCCTCTCTCTCCCTCCGCCCTATATCCACCCCTCTCTCTATCGCTCCCTCTCCCCCTATCTCCTTCTCCTTTCCCCCCTCTCTCCCTCCCTCCCAATCTCTCTTAGTCTCCCTCTCCCATCCCTCTCTCTCTCTCTCTATATATATATATATATATATTTATATATATTCTTGTTCCAGATATCTATCTCATCCAATGCTCAAGTAAAACATTAACCGACGTATGTAGACAGCACTACTCCATTTCAATATTGTTAGCAATACCATCGAGTTTGTGAAAACAGGAAGTCGGTATAGGGTTCAGCCTACTGTTATGTTTCCCATTGGTGACCATGTTAACGTTTTGCACGATTATAAGAAAACATGACCATAACAAATTCTGAAACGTCTTTCCTGCCGTTATCATCATCTCATTGACATGCTGGTCGAGTTTTGTCAAAATCACCTATTTCTAACTCTTTTAAAACGGCTGAACGTGCCATACCCGTAACAATTTACCAATTTCTGCATAAATTACTACGCACACGTGCCTTGTGGCGAAAAAATTGCCAAAAATCCTTCCGCCTATTTAAATCATCTAACAATCCACGGTTACACTGCTAACATGTTCTACCAGTAAACTTGCCAATGTTTCTGCTCAAATGCAGTTATGTCAGATGATATGTTTTTTTTAAATTACACATGTCTAAAATTACTGTGCCCTACATTCGTAACACACCAGGAAGTCTAACTGAGGCAGGATCCCTATAATTGATTCGTGATCTTATGTGTGAGTTAACCGGCGCTGCGGTGGGCCCTGGTGATGTCACTGTCCCACAATCCGGCCACTTACTGACCTTGGCATTTTGTTTATGTAAATAAATGAAACCGGTGTTTGGATCGCTGTTGGTGTCTGCCTTAACGATAAACAGCATAAGAATAACAAAGAAACATTTCGTTCATACTTCAGTTCCGTAACCAAGAACAGTCTTATTATAATCGAACAAGTGTATGTTGGTATATTTGTATTTTTGCGTATTTGCATGTTTGCATGTTTGCATGTTTGTATGTAGGTATATTTGTATGTTTGTATGTTGGTATGTTCGTATGTTTGTATGTAGGTCAGTTCGAAAATAAGGCTGATGCACTCCCTTGTCATGTCCATCTTTCTGTACGCTTCTGAAACATGGACCCTCTCAGCACATCTACCTACATAAGAGGATACAAGCCATGGAAATGAGATGCTTTCGGAAGATATTGCGCATATCATACAAAGACCATGTTACTAACGAAGCTGTCCGCTCAAACAAGCCATCGGACCATATGACGACCTTCTTACAACAGTTAAGAAGCGTAAACTGAAGTGGTACGGTCATGTATCACGATCATCTGGCCTTGCAAAGACTATCTTGCAAGGTACCGTAAGAGGGGGGAGACGAAGAGGTAGACAGAAGAAGAGGTGGGAAGACAACATCAAAGAGTGGACAGGAATGGAGTTCGCTGACTCCCAGAGGGCTGTTGAGAACATGGAAACGTGGAGAGAGCTGGAGAGAAAGTCATCAATGGTGCCCCAACGATCCTTACGGGTTATGGGAAAGTGAAGTGAAGAAGAAGATGTAGGTATGTTTGTATGTTTGTATGTTTGTATGTTTGTATGTTTGTATGTTTGTATGTTTGTATGTTTGTATGTTGGTATGTTGGTATGTTGGTATGTTTGTATGTTTGTATGTTTGTATGTTTGTATGTTTGTATGTTTGTATGTTTGTATGTTTGTATGTTTGTATGTTTGTATGTTTGTATGTTTGTATGTTTGTATGTTTGTATGTTTGTATGTTGGTATGTTTGTATGTTGGTATGTTGGTATGTTTGTATGTTTGTATGTTTGTATGTTTGTATGTTGGTATGTTTGTATGTTGGTATGTTTGTATGTTTGTATGTTTGTATGTTTGTATGTTTGTATGTTTGTATGTTTGTATGTTTGTATGTTTGTATGTTTGTATGTTTGTATGTTGGTATGTTTGTATGTTGGTATGTTTGTATGTTTGTATGTTGGTATGTTTGTATGTTGGTATGTTTGTATGTTTGTATGTTTGTATGTTATGCCATTCCTCCTAGACGCTGTGTATCTCGGGCGCCAAACTCTCAGGGGTCCGTCTACGACCCACGGTCGGGTCGTTACCCGCTATCACCCTTTGTACGATCATTTCAATTATCCTTCGTAGTTATTACGCACAACTATACGGAACGCTGCGCGTGTTTTCTCCTTTATCAAAAGATATTTAATACAAAGAAAAAGCGTCGCTACTCGTTGCTATAGCTGCCCCTATTACGTCACAAGTTGGAAAGAAGCAATCAATATATTGACTGGCAGCACCAAGTACCAAGGCATAGGTGGATATTTCTGTGATAATATTGTATATCCTGAAATGTGATAAAGACGAATTACGAGAAGATGGGCGTATTTACTAGTTAAGAACGTAGCGTACCAAAGCTGTCGCAATAACACATCTCACCAATTGAGAAACGGTTGTGTTCACTGTGTTGATAACGGCGGAATTAGGGCCCTGAGCAAAGTTCGCCAGGGCGCATCCGCAGTTAGCAAAATACAAGTGTACAACAGAAAACGAATAGCTGTAATTAGTTACGCATAGACATCCAGTAGATATATGACCTTTGCTTCCAAGAAAGCGATGCGTGTTTATGAATGTTACTTCACATTCGTCTAGTGTACATTGTGCTGATTTCGAGTCGCAGACAGTCCCAGTTTTCTAGGCAATTGTACGGCAGTAAAATGACTTGGCGCGTTCCACAAAAGATTTACGTGGATGCCGTTGAAAGCATGAGTGTGTCAGGCAGGCAACCTTCTAAGAGAAGTGTTCGAGTTATGGTAGTGTCAGATTTCCAGCGCCTATTAAATCTTCCGCAAAGGTCTTATGTAGGAACAGCCAATTGCTATTGGACCAACGCTTGGAAAGACGGGCAAATCTCAAGTTAGAATCAAATTAATTGCCCATAGGAAATTAATGAATAATAATAATATATATATATATATATATATATATATATATATATATATATATATATATATAAATAAATATATATATATATATATATATATATATATATATATATATATATATATATATATATATATATATAAATAAATATATATATATATATATATATATATATATATATATATATATATATACATATATATATATATATATGTATATATATATACATATACGCGAACAATAACCATAGGTACTGGTGGAAAACAAAATAGAGTAGTATCAATGTGTTCATGTACGTCAGCTACTACGTAGATACAGTATGCTTAGAATAATCATGCTTCAAAAGATGTTCAGTTGTACATAACGACGGTTTCCGATTTGATTTTAGAAGCGTTTGGCTTGACGCTCTATGCACAGATCGTCCCAGAGATTAAGTATGTTCTTAACCAGACAATAGCGAACACAATTGTTTCGCAGAAATGCAAGGCCAGCGAGACGGTTGTGTCGGTGGTTTTTGATCGCTAAGAAACGATTGAGAAAGTGAAAATATTGAGGGCATTCAAAAAGAGGGAAGATAATAAGATATATATATATATATAAGATATATATATATATATATATATATATATATATATATATATATATATATATATATATATATATATATATATATATATAAAAAAACATGATTCTCCCTCCCTCGAGAGAGAGTGAAAGTTAAGCTGCAAATTAAATACCATCCTCGTTCGTCAAAGAGTCAGTGAGAAATGTCCACATCCTAACAGTCACTTACCTGTGATTATTAATGTCCAAGCGAAACAGCAGATCCAAGAAGTCAGCATCTTAATTTGTATCGAGCCGTCTTAATTGTCATGGAACCATATCGCACGTTATCGTGTCCAGTGTTTCGCACAAGAAGACGTATTGCAGCAAAAGGCAATCGCCTCATTGGTCGGACGGTGCGCGCGAGTCGGGCTGTGAGCGGCAGGCTTGTATGCAGAAACCTCATTGATCGTCATCCATCAGCCTGCTGCGATAGCGAGCGGCCGACTAGGCGCGCTCTTTGTTGTTCGTCTGCGTGTTAATCGCGCCCGATTGCGATTTTTACCTGAAGCGATATCCCACTCGATAGTGATCCGCCGTCTATCGCGCCGCGGAGTCACACTCGCCGGGATCAATACGAGGAGCGTCCGTCCGCCTCGCTGTCGCTCAAGTAGTAGCCGCGTGGACTCCACTAGCGAGCGTGTTTGTGTGCGTCCGCCACGGTAGCGCGACTGGCAGCGCCGACCCCACGGAGCAGCGCGTGAGATCAACACAGGCGTACGAGTGTTAATGATAACACGCCTTTCGTTACCGCCTCTTGCTAACCGGATCGCACCCCGGCCTCGAATCGGCTTGCAACTCCGCGAACGCCGTCTGTGAAATGGACACGACGCGGTCCGGCGCAACCTGCAGCAGCAGCAGCAGCAGCAGCAGCAGCAGCAGCAGCAGCAGCAGCAGCAGCAGCAGCAGCAGCAGCAGCAGCAGCAGCAGCAGCAGCAGCAGCAGCAGCAGCAGCAGCAGCAGCAGCAGCAGCAGCAGCAGCAGCAGCAGCAGCAGCAGCAGCAGCAGCAGCAGCAGCAGCAGCAGCAGCAGCAGCAGCAGCAGCAGCAGCAGCAGCAGCAGCAGCAGCAGCAGCAGCAGCAGCAGCAGCAGCAGCAGCAGCAGCAGCAGCAGCAGCAGCAGCAGCAGCAGCAGCAGCAATATCAACAACATAACTTATAATATCAGCACGAACACCAACTGCAGTGGCAGCTGTAGCAACAGCACCGCGGTTGTATGCCTAGTGCTGCAATATCGAAGATTAAACAGCGGCTTAAGGCACCAACGGTTCCTTGTTAGCTAAGTTTCCTTTACTTTCCCGGTTGACAGTGTCGCGTGGGATGCCAGGCATGTTGATACCGAGAATACGTTGACAATAACTAATTTAACAACGTGACAGCCTATGTGACAGCCTATGTGAATTTTTTTCAACTAATTGGCTTTGAAAAGTTTAATTTCTGCATAGTGTCATGCATAGCACTAAGCAACTGCGTTGTTTGTTAATTCAGCGACATAAACTTTCCCCACGGGAGTGTCCCAGGCGCGTGTTAGGCTGACATCTTGCCTAATAGCGCAATGGACTAAATTATCATAATTATTTGTTCGCACCCACAACACCATTATAAGAGTCCGCGCTGCGCACCCTCGCAATTAAGTTCGTTTGTTCCGCCTTGTTCTCCCGGAGAGGCAATGTCAGCCTTTCCGAACCGCACACAGCTTTCAAGTGGTCACACAGAATTCATGTCAAAGACGGCATCTCCGCAGACTGTTTCTAAGAATAAATTTTAGTGAACACATAATGTGTCTACCGCAGTTATGTCAAAACCAGTTGCGTGTCGTGGACATGAGTGATTAAAGGAACCCAGTAGGTCTATAAACCTCCTTTGTCGATCTGATGTATGTCTTTGACGTGGCCAGCAGAAAAGGATTCTTCACACTTCTGGAGAAGATTGGATGTCACCCAAAGACAGTGAGTGTAATTACTTCATTCCACGAAGACATGCATGGCACAGTGCAGTATAATGAATCATCGTCGAAGGCCCAACTCAATTCGCAACAGCATGAAGCAGGGTTGCGTTATTGCGCCAATCATTATATTATTTTTCCTGTGTTGTGTGCTTACACACAATAACTCATGACAAACTGTTCAACCTGGACATTTATTTTAAAGTATCGATCTCAGACTTCCTATCTGTATTGCAGTTTCACAATTTATTTTTGTATTGCAATTGGATATATTAGTTTGTAAATATGTGTAATTTTTGGAGAAAAAAATTGCAATGTGAGATCAAATGTCCTGCTTTGGAGGCAAACGTTCTAACAATGTCTACTGATAACAGCACACACTGTCCTGGGTTAAATAAAACGTTTTGAACACTGCATTTGTTATTAGCGTTATCCCTCGAAACTGAGGCGACAAAGTTGTCATAATTCGTCATTACCCGGCCAACAACAAATATAACTATACATATGTTGATATGTTGTTATCCGGCTTGCATGGGAATCTTGGAGCGCTGCACGCCGAGGTTGACACATCACTGTCCGCTCACCACGAAAGAGCCAGAACGATACAGTGAACACTGGATACGCATATATTGATATGTCATTGTCCGCCTATACCAGGAAACAACGTGAACGATACAGTGAACACTGGACTTGCCGCAGGGATTGATACGTCAGTGTCCGCCTACCAGGAAACAACAAGAACGATACAGTGAACACTGGATTCGCGGGGATTGATACGTCAGTGTCCGCCTACCAGGAAACAACAAGAACGATACAGTGAACACTGGACTCGCAGGGATTGATACGTCAGTGTCCGCCTACCAGGAAACAACAAGAACGATACAGTGAACACTGGATTCGCGGGGATTGATACGTCAGTGTCCGCCTACCAGGAAACAACAAGAACGATACATTGAACACTGGACTCGCAGGGATTGATACGTCAGTGTCCGCCTACCAGAAAACGACGAGAACGATACGGTGAACACTGGACTCGCAGGGATTGATACGTCAGTGTCCGCCTACCAGGAAACGACGAGACCGATACAGTGAACACTGGACTCGCAGGGATTGATACGTCAGTGTCCGCCTACCAGGAAACGACGAGAACGATACAGTGAACACCGGACTCGCAGGGATTGATACGTCAGTGTCCACCTACCAGGAAACGACGAGACCGATACAGTGAACACTGGACTCGCAGGGATTGATACGTCAGGGTCCGCCTACCAGGAAACGACGAGACCGATACAGTGAACACTGGACTCGCAGGGATTGATACGTCAGTGTCCGCCTACCAGGAAACGACGAGAACGATACAGTGAACACTGGACTCGCAGGGATTGATACGTCAGTGTCCGCCTACCAGGAAACGACGAGACCGATACAGTGAACACTGGACTCGCAGGGATTGATACGTCAGTGTCCGCCTACCAGGAAACGACGAGAACGATACAGTGAACACCGGACTCGCAGGGATTGATACGTCAGTGTCCACCTACCAGGAAACGACGAGACCGATACAGTGAACACTGGACTCGCAGGGATTGATACGTCAGTGTCCGCCTACCAGGAAACGACGAGACCGATACAGTGAACACTGGACTCGCAGGGATTGATACGTCAGTGTCCGCCTACCAGGAAACGACGAGAACGATACAGTGAACACCGGACTCGCAGGGATTGATACGTCAGTGTCCACCTACCAGGAAACGACGAGACCGATACAGTGAACACTGGACTCGCAGGGATTGATACGTCAGTGTCCGCCTACCAGGAAACGACGAGACCGATACAGTGAACACTGGACTCGCAGGGATTGATACGTCAGTGTTCGCCTACCAGGAAACGACGAGAACGATACAGTGAACACTGGACTCGCAGGGATTGATACGTCAGTGTCCGCCTACCAGGAAACAACAAGAACGATACAGTGAACACTGGATTCGCGGGGATTGATACGTCAGTGTCCGCCTACCAGGAAACAACAAGAACGATACATTGAACACTGGACTCGCAGGGATTGATACGTCAGTGTCCGCCTACCAGAAAACGACGAGAACGATACGGTGAACACTGGACTCGCAGGGATTGATACGTCAGTGTCCGCCTACCAGGAAACGACGAGACCGATACAGTGAACACTGGACTCGCAGGGATTGATACGTCAGTGTCCGCCTACCAGGAAACGACGAGAACGATACAGTGAACACCGGACTCGCAGGGATTGATACGTCAGTGTCCACCTACCAGGAAACGACGAGACCGATACAGTGAACACTGGACTCGCAGGGATTGATACGTCAGGGTCCGCCTACCAGGAAACGACGAGACCGATACAGTGAACACTGGACTCGCAGGGATTGATACGTCAGTGTCCGCCTACCAGGAAACGACGAGAACGATACAGTGAACACTGGACTCGCAGGGATTGATACGTCAGTGTCCGCCTACCAGGAAACGACGAGACCGATACAGTGAACACTGGACTCGCAGGGATTGATACGTCAGTGTCCGCCTACCAGGAAACGACGAGAACGATACAGTGAACACCGGACTCGCAGGGATTGATACGTCAGTGTCCACCTACCAGGAAACGACGAGACCGATACAGTGAACACTGGACTCGCAGGGATTGATACGTCAGTGTCCGCCTACCAGGAAACGACGAGACCGATACAGTGAACACTGGACTCGCAGGGATTGATACGTCAGTGTCCGCCTACCAGGAAACGACGAGAACGATACAGTGAACACCGGACTCGCAGGGATTGATACGTCAGTGTCCACCTACCAGGAAACGACGAGACCGATACAGTGAACACTGGACTCGCAGGGATTGATACGTCAGTGTCCGCCTACCAGGAAACGACGAGACCGATACAGTGAACACTGGACTCGCAGGGATTGATACGTCAGTGTTCGCCTACCAGGAAACGACGAGAACGATACAGTGAACACTGGACTCGCAGGGATTGATACGTCAGTGTCCGCCTACCAGGAAACGACGAGAACGATACAGTGAACACTGGACTCGCAGGGATTGATACGTCAGTGTCCACCTACCAGGAAACAACAAGAACGATACAGTGAACACTGGACTCGCAGGGATTGATACGTCAGTGTCCGCCTACCAGGAAACGACGAGAACGATACAGTGAACACTGGACTCGCAGGGATTGATACGTCAGTGTCCACCTACCAGGAAACGACGAGACCGATACAGTGAACACTGGACTCGCAGGGATTGATACGTCAGTGTCCGCCTACCAGGAAACGACGAGAACGATACAGTGAACACCGGACTCGCAGGGATTGATACGTCAGTGTCCGCCTACCAGGAAACGACGAGACCGATACAGTGAACACCGGACTCGCAGGGATTGATACGTCAGTGTCCGCCTACCAGGAAACGACGAGACCGATACAGTGAACACTGGACTCGCAGGGATTGATACGTCAGTGTCCGCCTACCAGGAAACGACGAGAACGATACAGTGAACACTGGACTCGCAGGGATTGATACGTCAGTGTCCGCCTACCAGGAAACGACGAGAACGATACAGTGAACACTGGACTCGCAGGGATTGATACGTCAGTGTCCGCCTACCAGGAAACGACGAGAACGATACAGTGAACACTGGACTCGCAGGGATTGATACGTCAGTGTCCGCCTACCAGGAAACGACGAGAACGATACAGTGAACTCTGGACTCGCAGGGATTGATACGTCAGTGTCCGCCTACCAGGAAACGACGAGAACGATACAGTGAACACTGGATTCGCAGGGATTGATACGTCAGTGTCCGCCTACCAGGAAACGACGAGAACGATACAGTGAACACTGGACTCGCAGGGATTGATACGTCAGTGTCCGCCTACCAGGAAACGACGAGAACGATACAGTGAACACTGGATTCGCAGGGATTGATACGTCAGTGTCCGCCTACCAGGAAACGACGAGAACGATACAGTGAACACTGGATTCGCAGGGATTGATACGTCAGTGTCCGCCTACCAGGAAACAACGAGAACGATACAGTGAACACTGGACTCGCAGGGATTGATACGTCATTGTCCACGAACGAAAAAGAACGCCTCAAAAGTAAGAGAATGTGTGCGATGTTGTGGCATTGTTTTATGCATGGTCCACATTGATGGTCGTTTAGGCGAATGTGAGTCGTCTGGTGTATGTGACTGGTAAATGGTAGCTAAGAAAATGAAGGCAATGAAGAATGATAAATCACCTGGAGTGGATGGAATTCCACCAAAACTACTAATGGAAACAGCAGAACAAACCAGTATACCATTTGCAACAGTGTTCAACTTGTCATTAAAATAGGGAGTGGCTCCTTTTGAATGGAAAGAAGCAATCATCATACCATTATTTAAAAAAAGGTTCCAGAAATAAGTCAGAGAATTACACACGAGAGAATTTAACATCAGTGATTTGTGAAATATTAAAAAGTTTAATTAAAGACCATATGGTGGACTTCCTTGTTAGGCATAAATTATTAAATCCATATCAACATAAGTTCCAAAAGGCGAGGTCATGCTTAACAAACGTGTTATGTGTTTAGAAGAAATCACCAAGTGGATAAATGAGGGATAACCAGTAGAAAATTATTATCTACTTATATTTTCAGAAAGCTTTCTACAAAATGCCACATCAAAGATTACTACCTAAGCCAAAAGCACGTTATCGGGGACGAACGAATACAGAGGGCGGCAGCTAAAATTATTCCAGAACTGAGAGACATGAAGAACGCCTTAAAGAATGTGGATTAGCAGCCATAGAGACAAGGAAGTTATGAGGAAATCAAATTGAAGTTTCTAAGATATTGAATGGATATAAAAATATTGATAGAAATATGTTTTTCTTACTTAAGAAAGATAGTAGAACTTGAAGACACAAGGTGTCATTTGTGAAGGATGTGTAGATTGGATATCAGAAAGCACTTATTCTTGCAGAGAACAATAAATGAATCGAACAGCTTATATGCAGATTGTGTAAATTCCCAGCAGCATGAATAAAACAAATGACAAATATCTCAGGAGGACGGGTTACACTTAAATGAACACTTGTTGGACTCTCGATAAGCCAATGGCTTCCTTGTCCACTTGCCATCTGTTTTTGTGTTACTGTTAGTGGCATCATTTTATATCTTGTTAAATATTGACGTCTTCAGCGAGTTTGGTCGATATCTTCAGTGAGTTTGGCCGATGACTTCTGGGAGTTTGGTCGATGTCTTCAGCGAGTTTGGTCGATGTCTTCTGGGAGTTTGGTTGACGTCTTCAGCGAGTTTGGCCGACGTCTTCAGTTTGGTTAGCTTTTTCCACCGATTTTTGCCGATATAGCCATCGAGTTTCTTTAATATCATAAGGTGATTTAGCAGACATATTGTTATCGCTGTCGTTCGTTGTTATAACGACTTTTCCCTCACATTAATATTTTTATTGTAGGTCGTAAATACACGTCCGTATATTCTCACTTTTCATTGTGCTCGTAACTAATTAATCGTTGTTTGCCGAAGGCAGAGGGAATCGAAATTGCAATTTCTGTCGGGAAACGTAATGTATCATAACCGTCAAATAACTAAGATAATTTCCGTTTCGCTTGTCCCTTGACTAGTTAACACATATCACGTGACAGTATTGTGGGCACGCAATCGTGAAGCGCTATGATGCAATGTCGTAGATTTATTTGCGGTCATTTCGAAAGGAAGCTGTCGGAATAATGGAGGCGGTCGACGACGTGTGACACGGAAACACAAGACGTGAATAAACGGAACGTTAGCCTCTACTAACACACTTCTCTACTAACACACTTCTCTACTAACACACTTCTCCTAGGGGAGACCTGGGCTATAGTTGTACTGAAGTTTCAAATGGTAATCAAATTCTTGGGTTGGATAGGAGAAACATAACATATAAGGAAAAAAGCTAATTATACCTCTATATAAAGCAATAGAATACTGTATACAAGCGGGGAGACCATATCGAAAGAAGTATATAGATACACTTGAACACATACAGAGAAGAGCAACTAAAATTATTCCAGAACTGAGAAACCTTACTTATGAAGAACGCCTGAATGAATGTGGTTTAACAACTCTAGAGACACGGAGATTAAGAGGAGATCATATTGAAGTTTTAAAGATATTGAATGGGTATGTAAATATTGATAGAAATAAGTTTTTGTCACTCAAGAAAGATGGTAGAACTAGAGGACGTGAGGTACAATTAGTAAAGGATCAGTGTAGATTGGATATCAGGAAGTACTCGTTGACAGAGGACAATAAACGAGTGGAACAAACTGTCTATGGATTGTGTAATTGTTGAATATGTTTAAAAACAAGGTTGACACATATCTCTGGAGGACGGGTTACACATAGATGAACAAATGTTGGACTCTCACTAAGCCAATGGCTTCTTTGTATACACTTGCCATCTGGGCCTTTGGC
>OY759266.1:2874638-2879638 GCA_963662155.1 Lamellibrachia columna | reverse complement strand
CACACCCCCGCCCACACCACCGGAGGCTGTTCACTCGTCACACCCCCGCCCACACCACCGGAGGCTGTTCACTCGTCACACCCCCGCCAACACCACCAGAGGCTGTTCACTCGTCACACCCCCGCCCACACCACCGGAGGCTGTTCACTCGTCACACCCCCGCCCACACCACCGGAGGCTGTTCACTCGTCACACCCCCGCCCACACCACCGGAGGCTGTTCACTCGTCACACCCCCGCCAACACCACCAGAGGCTGTTCACTCGTCACACCCCCGCCCACACCACCGGAGGCTGTTCACTCGTCACACCCCCGCCCACACCACCGGAGGCTGTTCACTCGTCACACCCCCGCCCACACCACCGGAGGCTGTTCACTCGTCACACACCCGCCCACACCACGGGAGGCTGTTCACTCGTCACACACCCGCCCATATCACAGGAGGCTGTTCACTCGTCACACCCCCGCCCACACCACCAGAGGCTGTTCACTCGTCACACCCCCGCCCACACCACGGGAAGCTGTTCACTCGTCACACCCCTGCCCACACCACCGGAGGCTGTTCACTCGTCACACCCCCGCCCACACCACCGGAGGCTGTTCACTCGTCACACACCCGCCCACACCACGGGAGGCTGTTCACTCGTCACACACCCGCCCATACCACGGGAGGCTGTTCACTCGTCACACCCCCGCCCACACCACGGGAGGCTGTTCACTCGTCACACACCCGCCCACACCACGGGAGGCTGTTCACTCGTCACACACCCGCCCACACCACGGGAGGCTGTTCACTCGTCACACACCCGCCCACACCACGGGAGGCTGTTCACTCGTCACCCACCCGCCCACACCACGGGAGGCTGTTCACTCGTCACCCACCCGCCCACACCACGGGAGGCTGTTCACTCGTCACCCACCCGCCCACACCACGGGAGGCTGTTCACTCGTCACCCACCCGCCCACACCACGGGAGGCTGTTCACTCGTCACACACCCGCCCACACCACGGGAGGCTGTTCACTCGTCACACACCCGCCCACACCACCGGAGGCTGTTCACTCGTCACACACCCGCCCACACCACGGGAGGCTGTTCACTCGTCACCCACCCGCCCACACCACGGGAGGCTGTTCACTCGTCACACACCCGCCCACACCACCGGAGGCTGTTCACTCGTCACCCACCCGCCCACACCACGGGAGGCTGTTCACTCGTCACACACCCGCCCACACCACCGGAGGCTGTTCACTCGTCACACACCCGCCCACACCACGGGAGGCTGTTCACTCGTCACCCACCCGCCCACACCACGGGAGGCTATTCACTCGTCACACACCCGCCCACACCACCGGAGGCTGTTCACTCGTCATCCACCCGCCCACACCACGGGAGGCTGTTCACTCGTCACACACCCGCCCACACCACCGGAGGCTGTTCACTCGTCACACACCCGCCCACACCACGGGAGGCTGTTCACTCGTCACCCACCCGCCCACACCACGGGAGGCTGTTCACTCGTCACACACCCGCCCACACCACCGGAGGCTGTTCACTCGTCACACACCCGCCCACACCACGGGAGGCTGTTCACTCGTCACACACCCGCCCACACCACCGGAGGCTGTTCACTCGTCACACACCCGCCCACACCACGGGAGGCTGTTCACTCGTCACCCACCCGCCCACACCACGGGAGGCTGTTCACTCGTCACCCACCCGCCCACACCACGGGAGGCTGTTCACTCGTCACCCACCCGCCCACACCACGGGAGGCTGTTCACTCGTCACCCACCCGCCCACACCACGGGAGGCTGTTCACTCGTCACACACCCGCCCACACCACAGGAGGCTGTTCACTCGTCACACACCCGCCCACACCACCGCAGGCAGCCGTTAGCTACAGATTAACCGGAGAACAACTCCACACAGCGGGTTCACTGAGAGATTAACAACACCCGGTAATAACCCAAAGGACTTGCTCATGTATCATGGTTGATGTACTTGTATTACAATTGCCAAAGACGGATTAAATGCTGCTCTCATCTTGATCAGTCCGTGATCGAACCAAGCAGGCGACGTCGCAGTTGCAGCGCCGTTATGTCGTCCGTAGATCGTTGGTTCGCGGACTGTTCAGGGCTGTGGAAAAGCGTGAAACTGAATGTCTCTTCAAACAACGTTCACTCTCCTCAACTTATTTAGCCCATCGCGAATCAGGTCGCTCGTGTTCAAATATGTAGTGTGTCAATATATTAAGTAATATGTGCAGTCGGTTTAATAAATGAGTGCTTTTATTAAAATTGTCGAGAGAAATTACTTCGATTATTAGATCGAGTAACATGTGAATAGCTTCGAACCGGCATCTTGCCGTTTTCCGCAGAATTTCGACTGGGCCCAGTCAAAAATATTTGCATAATTTGTCCGCCGATTTCACCAATGCGAGACAGAAGGTCGTAGTGGACACTAGAGTGATTGTGTCGCGAAATTAGTCTGAAACGAGAGGCCAAGGCTCATCAAGACTAAATGAGGATTAACCGCTACCCAGTGGCACAGGTCAGTTGACGAATGGTTGCTAAACAAAAACATTCTCTTTAATTTATTTGTCTTGTCTTAGTTTGGCGCGTTTCACCAAGTGCGAGCGAAATGTTTGAAGAAACCTATTTTCAGGCAGTGACCCATAACTTGTCCATCCATGCAGTCGTAGCCACAGTTTATGTTTACTGCGGGACTGCAGCCAAGTACAAGAATAGGCTTTTCCTAGAAGAATACCGGATCAACAAGTAACTCACAGTGCGAACCGATATTTTTCTTCACCATTACTGCAGCATCCAGCTCGAAAGCAACCTATTTTTTTTATAAGAATCGCCATCTCGTGGTATCTTTTAGTTTACGTTTTTACTTCCACAGTTATTCTATAGAGTGTACCTACAATTACTCATACTAATGAATATTCCGTGTTTTTTTCTTACAATTCAATGCACCAAATTCAAAACACTGCTGCACCAAGATTCTCCCGCCGCGGGAAAATACGCATTACACTGAAAACTCTTGCACGTAATTGTTCGCAGAGCGTTGCGGATAATTGTATACGTAATAACTACAAAGGGTAATTCGATTATTAGTAGAACGGGTAATAGCTGGGTGAATAAATAATCAACTGAGACGACCCGACCGTGAGTCGTAGATAAAGCCCTGAAAGTTTGACGCGTATAGCGTAGCATAACATACACACAACGTAGCATAACATACACACAACGTAGCATAACATACACACAACGTAGCATAACATTCACACAACGTAGCATAACATACACACAACGTAGCATAACATACACACAACGTAGCATAACATACACACAACGTAGCATAACATACACACAACGTAGCATAACATACACACAACGTAGCATAACATACACACAACGTAGCATAACATACACACAACGTAGCATAACATGCACACAACGTAGCATAACATACACACAACGTAGCATAACATACACACAACGTAGCATAATATACACACAACGTAGCATAACATACACACAACGTAGCATAACATACACACAACGTAGCATAACATACACACAACGTAGCATAATATACACACAACGTAGCATAACATACACACAACGTAGCATAACATACACACAACGTAGCATAACATACACACAACGAAAGCCACAACAGCTAGTTCAACATGCAAACTAGGGTGTAGGAATATTATTATAAAAGAAAAATGTTATTAAGAAAATAATATAATAGTATTGCGTACTGATATAGAGGTGTTTTTCACATTATACATACGAGGCTTTGCCTCTGCGGTATATCACAGAGAAGACCAGTGGCACATTTGGGGAACATTGGGATAATAATATTCCGTATATATATTCTGTAGTTTTCATTAACACACTTGCAAGATTAATTCAAATGGATTTGAGCCATGTCCTTCAAAATGCTGTAATTTAAGCACGGCGGAAATCATCTGAAAAAAGGAAAAGAGGACGTCTAAAAGAAGCGAACCAATGAACCATCGCATGAGATGAACCAATGAACCATCGCAAGAGATGAACCAATGAACCATCGCATAAGATGAACCAATGAACCATCGCATGAGATGAACCAATGAGCCATCGCATGAGATGCACAAACCCAGAAAATAAAGACTCAAGACCTTGAAAGGACGGCTGAGTTCCCTGCCTTGTGTACCTGGCGGCACAGGGAGTGAGTGAGTGAGTGAGTGAGTGAGTGAGTGAGTGAGTGAGTGAGTGAGTGAGTGAGTGAGTGAGTACGATTACACCAACATCACTTCAGACGCCACATCGTAAACCATCGCGTTATCGTATCGTAAATCTGCGAGTCGTGTCACACGCTGGACTTGATTCGGACATGACCCGATGGGACTCCCCCACAAACAGTCGTAGGTAGACGGGCGTCAGCTAGTTGGACTTTGGTCTCGTTCTTGTGCTGGAACTCGGATGACGGATGGCATTCAAGTGACTCCGTTTCCGAGTGAAATCAGGGCAATCAATGTCAACACGAAAGTAGGACATTGCGAGAATATCTGAATTCTGAAAATGTTTGCTATTTATATGGAAATTTTAGCATATAATGTTTAGCCATTGTCAGAAGATAAAGACGTAAACCAGCACAACGGAAAGAGTTTTGCCTAATTGCAGTGACAGTAATGGGTTGCCTAATTGCAGTGACAGTAATGGGTTGCCTAATTGCAGTGACAGTAATGGGTTGACTATTCTACGCTGTAGGCAGATTCTGAAACACGCACTGAAACAGACAAACATTATACTTATTGAACATCGGCATAATTAATGATCAACTTTGGTTGCTGACATGTAGAAATAAATGCAGTATAGTGCAATCACAACACACTATTAATACTAAATAATATATGAATAGCCACAAAGAACACTGAACGTGAACAATTATATAACAGTTTGTAAATAATATTATATGTTTAAAACGCAAGACCGGCGACCATCTC
>OY759266.1:2842138-2864638 GCA_963662155.1 Lamellibrachia columna | reverse complement strand
TGTCGAAGACAATCGCCATGCACATATAATACACACATATAATACAACACGGCTGCGCTAAGATGTAATGTCGACGACAGTACACCAATGCTATAATACATTACGACACTATCCAGTTACAACGTCGAATGTCCTCCCAATAACTTGGCACAACCGCCCCTATGTCTGGACTTAGACCGGCCACGTCGGGTCGCTAGAAACACGTCCCCTAAGACAGCGAGTGGGACGAAGAGCTGATGATTCAGCGTATTGCACATGGCATGGGATAAACTGACACATCGACGTTTCAATAGGTCGAACAGTACGGTAGTTAGTACCACTACCACCCCTGGTTAACGATGATGCTTTTCTCCATTATCAGAGCTAGTTTTTTGGCCAACAGCTAATTGCAGCGCCCATACTACTTACAATTGGTGAAGTGCATGTAAGTGTTTGTGTTGTGAGTCCACTTAGACACTATGCAGGTAGAAGGGACTCGCTGTTTTAGTGTCTGACCGGAAAGACACAAAGTGTATGAACGAGATTAGCCATTCTTCCAGAGGGTAGTAGGTGGATTGGAACAACGGTCCCCTCGATCGACAGACCGGCGCTACAGACGCGGCCGTCTCCCTGCGACATGACGAGCCACTGTCGCACCGAAGCCTACACTCCACGGCAGGGGGAGCCAGCTGTCTGGTTCTTATGTTATCTTTATTTATCGCGACTAGGCGGAAACACTTGTTAACCATATTTCACTGTTACTACGAGAAGAAACACACGGGTCTCTGAATGGCCGTCTGCCCGGTGAGTTTATGCGAGTTTTATGCCACTTTACACTTTAAGACGACCACAGGCACGTCGGTGTACGCTATACTGGGGGCAATACATAATCCCTGCCTATTGTGTACAGGCGCGCCGTATTTAATGGCAATTTCACTGTCTTAGTCGAATCAACTACACTTGCAAATATCTAGAAACCGGCCAGAACAACACATTGGCATCTGCAACTTCATACGGCGCGCTACATCTCGCTCCACCGTACGATGATGATGACATATTACTTCGGAAGTAGACAGACGATTATTCGTTTAGATAACACCGTGATGGAAATGGTATAATTAGACTGCGTTGTTGTTTATGTAGTCCGCCAGGAGCAGCGACTAGACCGCTAGGGGGTTCGTCGCTCAAAGGCGCCTCGACGCACCTGCTGCTCCGTTTAGTTGGTTTGTTTGACACATTATGATTGACGGCCGCTTTGAGGTAGGGATATAATTGATTTCGCTGATTGATCTGCTCTGGGGAAGGTCTAAGATTATAACTGAGCGGCTCTTTGTTTACATTTACAGCCCGTTCTCCGAGCGTCGACAGTTTACGTTCGGCGTCGTTCTATATATAGGGGAACGGGCAATTTATTACAGATTTCCATGCTAAGCAATTTATCTAAGATTTCTATGCTAGACAACTTACTGCATATTAAACAATAATTATTATTTATTACAGATTTCCATGCAAAACATAAATAAATATATTCTGCTAAATATACTTGAATCACACTTACCTCTATTGACTTTGATTTAATGTCGTCTGTTGACAATGAAGATCTCCTGTCAGCGGTAACAAGACAGTATAATAAAGTCACGAAGTCCACTGAGGGGTGTGGCGGGAGGTGGGAGGTGGGATTGGTGGGATGTGGGGAGAATGGCCCCACCAACAGGTGGGAGGTGGGAGGTTAATATCCATGGCACACCGCCTTGTCCACTGACCTAGCAAACATGACCACCCAAGGCGCAGCGAGCGGCAGGAGAAAGAGAGGCAAGATAAAGAGAGGCAAGAGAAAGAGAGGCAAGAGAAAGAGAGGCAAAAGAAAAAGAGGCAAGAGAAAGAGAGGCAAGAGAAAGAGAGGCAAGAGAAAGAGAGGCAAGAGAAAGAGAGGCAAGAGAAAGAGAGGCAAGAGAAAGAGAGGCAAGATAAAGAGAGGCAAGATAAAGAGAGGCAAGAGAAAGAGAGGCAAGAGAAAGAGAGGCAAGAGAAAGAGAGGCAAGAGAAAGAGCGGCAAGAGAAAGAGAGGCAAGAGAAAGAGAGGCAAGAGAAAGAGAGGCAAGAGAAAGAGAGGCAAGAGAAAGAGAGGCAAGAGAAAGAGCGGCAAGAGAAAGAGAGGCAAGAGAAAGAGAGGCAAGAGAAAGAGAGGCAAGAGAAAGAGCGGCAAGAGAAAGAGAGGCAAGAGAAAGAGAGGCAAGAGAAAGAGAGGCAAGATAAAGAGAGGCAAGAGAAAGAGAGGCAAGAGAAAGAGAGGCAAGAGAAAGAGAGGCAAGAGAAAGAGAGGCAAGAGAAAGAGAGGCAAGAGAAAGAGAGGCAAGATAAAGAGAGGCAAGAGAAAGAGAGGCAAGAGAAAGAGAGGCAAGAGAAAGAGAGGCAAGAGAAAGAGAGGCAAGATAAAGAGAGGCAAGAGAAAGAGAGGCAAGAGAAAGAGAGGCAAGAGAAAGAGAGGCAAGAGAAAGAGAGGCAAGAGAAAGAGAGGCAAGAGAAAGAGAGGCAAGAGAAAGAGAGGCAAGAGAAAGAGAGGCAAGATAAAGAGAGGCAAGAGAAAGAGAGGCAAGAGAAAGAGCGGCAAGAGAAAGAGAGGCAAGAGAAAGAGAGGCAAGAGAAAGAGAGGCAAGAGAAAGAGAGGCAAGAGAAAGAGCGGCAAGAGAAAGAGAGGCAGTCGGAAGACGAATTGAACAACATAGAAACTGGACAGGACTCGACTTCCATGAGACACGAGTGGCAGCAAGGGGTGGACCCAGACTGTCCATAGAACACCAGAGCGAAGGAGGCCCAATGACCTATCACCGTTACATGATAGCACGTAGCAAAACAATCTAGAATATTATATCGAATTATTGCGGATACAGTTGTGTAGAATTAAGACAATATTCTACATATATATATATATATATATATATATATATATATATATATATATATATATATATATATATATATATATATATATATATATATATATATATATATATATTCTACTTGATGACAGAAATCTACAAACACACAAAATTTAATAGAATATTCTATAGGAGTTTTGCTGACATAGTTATTTATAATGTGTAGTTTCTATATTTATCAATACCATATTCTGCTGTCTGCAGAATTCTAATTCTATAGAATTTTTATAGACATCTATGGGTTACAAAAACATAGAAATCTATAAAAATTCATGCATACATGTATCTGTGCTACTGTTCTACGGAATGTTTGTCAGTGGTGGACTTTACGATGTACGAGGTACGACAATAAGATCTTGATAACCAGTGGTGACTTCACGATGTACGAGATACGACGATAAAATCTTGATAACCAGTGGAATTTAGCAGCGGTAACGAAAACACTGCACTCAATGCACATTGGTATTAATCGAAAACCGTTCGCCACAACTGAGTTCTCAGTGGAAATTCGATAATACTAGAGCGCAGTAGCGTCGTGATTAGGACGGGCTAGGAATCGAGGGCTAGGAATCAAGGGAACCGCAGTTCGAGTCCTCCTGATGTCGTTTTGAAACTTGGATAATTTCGCTTACCTCACTTTGCCTGCGTGTTTCGGATAAGACACTATAAGCCGTAGTTCCCTTCTATCTGGTGTCAACACTAGAGGAAGTATACATATCCCACATACTGAATAAATGTGTAACCTGTCGTGGATTCGTGTCCTTTCTCGGGAACGAAAAAACAATCGACGCGATATTCAGTTGAACTTGATGTTTGCCGATTACGGAACAGACACAGGTCCGTCCTCGGCATTTTCTACAATGTGACAATCATGAGTATACATAACCTTATACATATATACATAACCTTATACATATATACATAACCTTATACATATATACATAACCTTATACATATATACATAACCTTATACATATATACATAACCTTATACACAAGTAATAGGTATACCGGACTAACTAGTCCCGAATAAGAACGCGTCGACGCAGCAGTAGCCTGCTAGAAAAATACGTAATATCTTCACTGTCGATGCTGTCCTAACAACAGTGTCGTCACCTGCCATTACAGGTAAACATGTCCAATATGACGTAGATCAGAGGAAAACTCTATTTTATAGTTGTTGTTGGGTACCTCTGGAGAAGAAACATCGCTAACAACAGCACATAAACACGTATGTTTGTATACCCAGTGAAGATGTGCCTACGGCTATGTCATACGTGTGCCTTACTATATAGTATATTTTGGTCATTTGCAATATACTCAGTACACAAGTAAGCCTAACGTTGTTCATTGACGCCATTTGCCAAACACCGAGCAGTTGACCCGACTGTCGGCAGTCGAACAGGGTAGCTGACTGGTGACACAAAGACTCGGCTGTGCCGTTACTGACGACAGCGGAAATGCAGCCATACTATATGTGTGACGACAGTATGTGTGAGTAGTCAGTAGTGCAATCCATGGCAAGCAAAACATAGCGCCGTATGCATTAACTATAACGAACACGCTACAGTGAACGGGGACAGTTCACGCCGCGATTTCAAAATCATTAAAAATCCGCAAGCATCGTCAGTCATTAATTAGCGCGTGCAAAAAGTCATGAAAATATCGCCCGACATAACACTATAATATAACCATTTTACGACACAGTGACAATAGTACACAACATGTGGCGCCCACATGCGGATAAATATTACGTAGACGTAGCTGATTCAAAGACATTAAATACTAATATATTGTATTTGGCTGTGTAGAAAGCGGGCGGTAATCTCTTAACTATGGATTCTGCGGTATCTCACATTTATTTGAAGCTTGTTTTTCCAATGCGTGGCGAAGTATGACATTATCTGTGCAATGTTTTTCTAGTGCCGTAACATATTTGGTGGTTGTCCCAGAATAACATTGCTATCAGAATAACATTGCTATCAAAATAACATTGCTGTCTGAAGGATAACAATTAATTAGAGTACATTCAGAGTGCGCTGAAACAGAACAGCAATCAAATCAGTTCCATTGGAACATAAACGTCCTGAGGCGAACCTCTGTGAGGTATATAAATATCTCAATGACAGGAATATCCCAGAACTTGTTGTTATCAATGTACTAATAATCTGACGGGCCTACAGCTAATGAAGACGTACTTCCGTAAACACTTATTCACAAATCGTATCATCGATTGTTGGCACAAACTCCTAAAGAAGTCGTGTCAGCACCTACCCTGAGCAAATTTAAGAAGAAACTGAGGTATCTAGCCACTGGCTGAAAGATACCATACAACCAAGTTAAAAAAATAGGGGAGACTGGGGCTAGTTGTATACGGGGGCAAGTTGTTACAGAGGCGTTTTACGAAAACATAGCACACTAATGGAGTTACCATCGACAGTAGCTGGTTAGAAGTCTACCAGCAGACACAATGTCCAAAAATCGGGAGTTAAGAAGACGAAATTAACGAGGTGTGGACAAAATGACTTTCTAACTACCTAAAACGTTTTTGGGCATGCCTGCAGAATATCATCTCACGCAGCCACTTTTTTATGTTTCGTGAATGAAACTTGAAACATATCAACTATGTAGTAGAAGGGGTTATGCCAAGTAGAGGTTAAATTGAAATTCAGGATTTGTTATCGTCCACGTGCATTCTACTGCAAAACATGTATTTGGGGCAAATTGTTACAACTGTAATGGGGCAAGTTGTTACAACTGCAACAACGCTCTGGCGGCTCGTACCGATGGCTCAGCCAGCGAGTTGTGTGCAGACAATGACTGAAAGAACAACATTTATTTAACCACGACGTGTGAACGCTTTATTTCACTTGTGAAACCAAGCATGCTGGTTTATAACCAGTACTAAAACTGCTAGCTGCGTTCAGTAAAATCAACAAATATCGCAGAAGGGCGGGTTAAACATCAATGAAAAAGGTTGTACTCTAGAAAAACCAATAGCTTCCTTGTCCACTTGCCATCTGGGTGTTTTGCCTTGAATGAAAATCTTTCTCAATCTTGTTAATTTTGTATGGCACAGTCCTATTTGAACCATCAATAAATATTGCACGATTCTTAGAAATGTGGAAGTTCGTGCGCGTGTGCGTGAGTGCGTACGTTCAACCAATGTAAGAATGCGGGGAATAAATCCACATTGGCAACTAAACATGAAAAACTTAATATACGAAGCTGCAAAAAATTACTTTGTTATGCACACTGTGCATATGATGTATAAGTGTATGTAATCCAATTAATATAATAACAGTAACATGTACGAGTGACACTTACTTTGCGATCCACGTGTTCTTTGCTGTAACAACGTGCCTCGTATGGTGTAACAATCTGCCCCGTTTACGGTGATAGTTGTTACAATCGACCGCCCCTGGGAAACTTCACATATCTACCTAACTACAATATGGAATATCACCGGTTTGGTACATTTTATCAAAACGAATAAGAAATTAAATGTATTCGTTGACATAAATAATGCACCTAACATACTCTTCACAAAAAGTGACTTTAACTGAAAATTGTAATAACTAGCCCCGGTCTCCCATAAGTAAGCAAGGAGCGTATTACTAACACACAAGACTGTTCCCAAACGGCTGGTGTTAATAAACGGACAAACGAACCATCAATTTAGGGAACAAACCTTTCTAGAAAGCGCCTGGATCCACAGCAGGGAACATTTCCTGCACATAGTTAAGAAATGTAGGCTAACAACGTTCACGTGACTGTCTGTGGAAGGTTTTTTTCCAGGACATTGCTTGTTTTATAGCGCTACATGATTACACAAAGCGACAAATCGTTCTTGGAAAATACGCTCCTGTTTTACTAGAATGCCGACAAGCAAACTAGTGATTACACGTAAATAGCTGGATCAGTTTATCATTATACACGCAATCCATGCATAAAGTTAGCGATCACTTCTGCGTGACCTGTTTCACTATTTCTGCGCAGTGTTTTATAGGCTGGGTCGCGTTAGCTGTGTACTAAAAAGCGACAATGCAGAGTGCGCAAAATAACGTTCACAACACAAAGATAGGCATACCCGTGTGAATACGTTCACAACACAAAGATAGGCATACCCGTGTGAATACGTTCACAACACAAAGATAGGCATACCCGTGAGAATACGTTCACAACACAAAGATAGGCATACCCGTGTGAATACGTTCACAACACAAAGATAGGCATACCCGTGTGAATACGTTCACAACACAAAGATAGGCATACCCGTATGAATACGTTCACAACACAAAGATAGGCATACCCGTGAGAATACGTTCACAACACAAAGATAGGCATACCCGTGTGAATACGTTCACAACACAAAGATAGGCATACCCGTGTGAATACGTTCACAACACAAAGATAGGCATACCCGTGTGAATACGTTCACAACACAAAGATAGGCATACCCGTGTGATTACGTTCACAACACAAAGATAGGCATACCCGTGTGAATACGTTCACAACACAAAGATAGGCATACCCGTGTGAATACGTTCACAACACAAAGATAGGCATACCCGTGTGAATACGTTCACAACACAAAGATAGGCATACCCGTGTGATTACGTTCACAACACAAAGATAGGCATACCCGTGTGAATACGTTCACAACACAAAGATAGGCATACCCGTGTGAATACGTTCACAACACAAAGATAGGCATACCCGTGTGAATACGTTCACAACACAAAGATAGGCATACCCGTGTGAATACGTTCACAACACAAAGATAGGCATACCCGTGTGAATACGTTCACAACACAAAGATAGGCATACCCGTGTGATTACGTTCACAACACAAAGATAGGCATACCCGTGTGAATACGTTCACAACACAAAGATAGGCATACCCGTGTGAATACGTTCACAACACAAAGATAGGCATACCCGTGTGAATACGTTCACAACACAAAGATAGGCATACCCGTGTGAATACGTTCACAACACAAAGATAGGCATACCCGTGTGAATACGTTCACAACACAAAGATAGGCATACCCGTGTGAATACGTTCACAACACAAAGATAGGCATACCCGTGTGAATACGTTCACAACACAAAGATAGACATACCCGTGTGAATACGTTCACAACACAAAGATAGGCATACCCGTGTGAATACGTTCACAACACAAACATAGGCATACCCGTGTGAATACGTTCACAACACAAAGATAGGCATACCCGTGTGAATACGTTCACAACACAAAGATAGGCATACCCGTGTGAATACGTTCACAACACAAAGATAGGCATACCCGTGTGAATGCGGCCGGATGAAGGGCGAGTAAAGACCACAGTGCTTGTTACGAGTGTGTGAAGACAATGGTGCGGTGTACAGGTCAAACTTGTTACGAGTGTGTGAAGACAATGGTGCGGTGTACAGGTCAAACTTGTTACGAGTGTGTGAAGACAATGGTGCGGTGTACAGGTCAAACTTGTTACGAGTGTGTGAAGACAATGGTGCGGTGTACAGGTCAAACTTGTTACGAGTGTGTGAAGACAATGGTGCGGTGTACAGGTCAAACTTGTTACGAGTGTGTGAAGACAATGGTGCGGTGTATAGGTCAAACTTGTTACGAGTGTGTGAAGACAATGGTGCGGTGTACAGGTCAAACTTGTTACGAGTGTGTGAAGACAATGGTGCGGTGTACAGGTCAAACTTGTTACGAGTGTGTGAAGACAATGGTGCGGTGTACAGGTCAAACTAATATTTTAAAAAAGGTAGCTCATCGAATATTCTGTCAACATTTTCAATTAATCAGCCCTGTATTTCCAACAAACACATAGATACAATGTGCTTGAATATGTGCTACGTGCAATTTGTAGTAGTATAATTATGTGAAGTACATATGTACACATGTGTACAAATAACCCCTTTCAAATGTAAGCACGATAATGATATATGGTAATACTTGTAGGGTGTTGAGGTTACAATCGTGTAACAATTACATTTTATTAATAATGAATTAGCATAGATGGGCTTAGGGCCTAATACTGAGAGAGAAAGATACATGTATGTGTGTATGAATGTGTGTGCGTGCGTGCGTTCGTGCGAGCGTGCGTGCAAGCGAGAGTGCGAGCGTGCGACCGTGCGTACGTGCGCGCGTACGTGTGTACATTTCTGCATCTGGTACAAACGCGATTTGTAATACAGTAACATCAATTATTGTCTGGTACCATGTTTTACTTTCTAATGTGATGGCTATTAATTTATATTAACTTGCTACAGCATTAGACGGACGGTGCCTGTAACACGTGCGCTATCTTAGAGCGAACGATGTGTATAGTTTGGCTAGTTCTAATTTTTAACCAGAACAAAACACATTCGTAAATACAAAATAAAAATCCGTAAATAGTATGAATCCATCTAATTATGATATGTCATAACATAATAATTATGACTAATATACAGAATAAAGTACTTTGGAATTACAACTGAACCTCCACATACTACATCCAACGGCACATGTCCTTCAGTTTTAGCCCTAACCGTTCCTAAGTGTGAGATGTTTGTTGATCCAGTCACTTCCTAGAATTATTTTACCTATTTTGAATGTAAATTAAACATTAACTAATAGACATAGAAGTGTGTAGTTTGCACCATCTTTTGGCCCAACTCGACGAGTTTAAACTGACAGAGTTTTTTAGGTGTCTATCTACTGAGTAGACTAAACTCGAAAAATTGAGACCAAGATAGAGAAGGCTCAGTGCATCGTGTGGCTTGCAGAGACCAAGTCAATGACTGTGGTGCAGTGTAATTACAGATAAGAACAACGTAATTAGACTAGTCACAAGGTGGCGCCATGTTACAGTTCTTGCGTTACAGTGATTGTGTCAATTCGCCAGATGGCGACACCTTATATATTTAAGCGATTTTATACTTTTTGCAGCATAGAGTCAGATTTCACAGTTTGGGAGATTGATAAAATGCCAATAAATATAGATTAACAAGCAAATACTACAATTTCAGCGTCTGCATCATAGCCTAATAGAGTGTGTATTTGTATACCTACATATATGTAAAAAGGTGGAAATAATACTAATTTGTTAGTGTACGATGTATTCGCTAGATGACGCATAATATTAACTTTATAATGTGCGATACATTCGCCAGGCGGTACCAAGTCGGGATACTGTTACATCGCCGCCTTAAATCCTGCATATCATCTTCATCGTCTAACCGTAACATAGGCCTAGCCATGTGTCTAGGCGCGGTGTTACGAATCAGTTGTCTTTTGTTTTCCCTTTTCATCTGTTTACATAATTAATCTCTTTCTGATTATTTCGACAGTGAAATGTTTCACACACGGAATATACACACGGCCTGCCTTCAAAACTGTCGGTCTCTAGGTCACTGATTGTGTACATCCAAACACCGACCCCCGTTGGGTGGATGGTGCGTACCTCACAAGCACCTATAATCAGTGTTTAAGAAGCTGTAATTTCACGGCAGACTGCTTCATTGACTTATCAAACACAAATTGGCCTACGTCTAGCCAATCTTCTTCAGTTCTGTTTCCGCTGACAGGCGTTTCTGGGATGTCTTCCTCTTCCCTTGGGTGTTCCATGTTTGTGCTTGTCTGGTGATACTGGATGGAGGTTTTCATAGTGTATGACAAACACCGCTGATATCATTAGATAAGAATACCAAATCCGACAACACGAATCACTTGCAAGAACATAATCACTAGACACATCAACATGTTCCCGAAACCAATAATTACCCGTGAAAGTTTTAAAAGCTATACTTTTTCGGTAGTTGCTTTTTCGGATAAACCTTACTTGACATATTTCGAGCAACCATTATAATGTTACATCAGAGCACCCGAGTTAACATTGATGAGTACCTAAGGTAACTCAGTAGATTGCCAAATATTTTCCTGGAACGGACAATTAATGCATGAAAGAGAAATCCGTTTTACTTATTACTCTCGAGCTGTCACGTGTGAGACCTTCTCTTCCGACAGGGTAATTTAATCAGGTTCTGCACTTAATCATTTGGCACTATTCTGCTATTCTGTGAGTAGAAGATTAATTCGAATAACATCTGGATATATCGAAGTGAACTGTCACGTTTCTCACAACTCCATAAAACTGGAATACAGGTCATGGCAACAGTCAACATGAAATACTGTTAAATAATTTTTTTTAATAGGAAACGTAGTGTGACTAAATCTCTCTCAGTGCCACTCTTTGAAATGTATGATGGCACACATCACTCGCTCAAAAGCCCTACGTCTATCAGGCCCGTCCTCGAGTTTTGAAGAGGGGGTCGAGCGTACACAATCAATGGAGATTTCTGGGATGTTTTCTGAAATGTTTTAAAGTTAAAAAAAAGTTATCTCAAAGGGTGGGGGTGTGGGATTCATCAGAGTCCCTAGACTTGCCACTGAGGTCAGCTAATATCGCCATCAAACAGCAACACTTCACATTGTGCAAGGAACTTACATGTCCACACAACTTGTCCACACAACTTGTATTTATATGTCCACACAACTTGTACGTCCATACAACTTGTATTTCCATGTCCACACAACTTGTATTTATATGTCCACACAATTTGTATGTCCATACAACTTGTATTTATATGTCCACACAACTTGTATTTACATGTCCACACAATTTGTATTTACATGTCGACAACTTGCATTTATATGTCCACACAACTTGTATTTACATGTCCACACAACGTGTATTTACATGTCCAAACAAATTGTATTTACATGTCCACACAACTTGTCTTTACATGTCCACACAACTTGTCTTTACATGTCCACACAACTTGTATTTATATGTCAACACAACTTGTATTTATATGTCCACAAAACTTGTATTTACATGTCCATACAGCTTGTATTTACATGTCAACACAACTTGTATTTATATGTCCACACAACTTGTATTTATATGTCCACACAACTTGTATTTACATGTCCATACAACGAGTATTTACATGTCCACCCAATTCGTATTTATATGTCCACACAACTTGTATTTACATGTCCATACAACGTGTATTTATATGTCCACACGACTTGCATTTATATGTCCACACAACTTGTATTTATATGTCCACACAACTTGTATTTACATGTCCATACAACGAGTATTTACATGTCCACCCAATTCGTATTTATATGTCCACACAACTTGTATTTACATGTCCATACAACTTGTATTTACGTGTCCATAAAACTTGCATTTACATGTCCACACGACTTGTATTTACATATCCATACAACTTGTATGTTATATGTCCATACAACGTGTATCTATATGTCCACACAACTTGTATTTATATGTCCACACAACTTGTATATACATGTCCACACAACTTGTATTTATATGTCCACACAACTTGTGTTTATATGTCCACATAACTTGTATTTACATGTCCATACATCGTGTGTTTACATGTCCACACAACTTGTATTTATATGTCCACAACATATAAATACATGTCCACACAACTTGTATATACAAGTCCATACAACGTGTATTTATATGTCCACACAACTTGTATTTATATGTCCACACAACTTGTATATACATGTCCACACAACTTGTATTTATATGTCCACACAACTTGTGTTTATATGTCCACAAAACTTGTATTTACATGTCCATACAACGTGTATTTATATGTCCACACAACTTGTATTTACAAGTCCATACAACGTGTATTTACATGTCCACACAGCTTGTATTTATATGTCCATACAACTTGCATTTACATATCCATACAACTTGATTGATCGATCACTCACAGACACTCAGAAGTATATAACAAGTAATAGTTTAATGTACGTTTCTACATTTACAATACAAGTACAATACAAGTACAATACAAGTACAATACAAGTACAATAAGTACAATACAAGTACAATACAAGTACAATACAAGTACAATACAAGTACAATACAAGTACAATACAAGTACAATACAAGTACAATAAGTACAATAATACAAGCACAGAACCAGTAGTATATAGGCCTATCCATTTGAGCTTCAACTATCCTGAGCAGTCTATCAACACCCGTCAGCTAAGCACACAACACCGTAATTGAGAACCTACATCAGCACAGCCTATGTAATTGTCTAACTTGCATTTTATGTTCAAAAGTAAACTGTCAGATTACGCTCCCGTTGAAAGGTGACACGACCTCGGTGTTGTTATCGAACTTGGTATTGCAGCTACACGGCAATGTCGTCACGCACCTTCATGACATTATAATATACATTTCTGCATACTACAAACGCATTTACACACATTCTTAATTCACACGTTCGCACCAACGCACGCGCGTACGCACGCACACGCATGCACGCACACGCACCCACACGCGCACGCGCGCACGCGCGTACACCACATACAGTATACGCATACAAATACATGTACACACATGCACATAAGCACGCACGCACACACGACACGCACGCATACGCACGCACGCACGCACGCACGCACGCACGCACGCACGCACGCACACACACACACACACACACACACACACACACACACACACACATACATATATACACATACATATAGACTATATTTTATAAACACATAGAAATACACATAATTAAAGACCTACGCATCTCTATTTACACAGCGATGTATTATTATTGTGAATAATGCGACGAATACAAGAGTTTAGTGATTCTCTTAGATTTAACGACTATATATACACATAATTAGCTACGACATTTATTTACAAGACATTTGTTATTCCAATTTCCTGCAGGTGCATTGCCCGTCTAATGCCTATGTATAGAGGAACTCTATATAGATAATAATTACAGTTGACTGTTTTCTTGCCTATTCTACTTCCATTGGGTCACCTTTCAAATATCGATCGCTACACGCACGTAACGACAACCTACACCTAACGACAACCTACACGTAACGACAACCTGCACGTAACGACAACCTGCACGTAACGACAACCTGCACGTAACGACAACCTGCACGTAACGACAACCTGCACGCAACGACAACCTGCACGCAACGACAACCTGCACGTAACGACAACCTGCACGTAACGACAACCTGCACGTAACGACAACCTGCACGTAACGACAACCTGCACGTAACGACAACCTGCACGTAACGACAACCTGCACGTAACGACAACCTGCGCGTAACGACAACCTGCACGTAACGACAACCTGCACGTAACGACAACCTGCGCGTAACGACAACCTGCACGTAACGACAACCTGCACGTAACGACAACCTGCACGCAACGACAACCTGCACGTAACGACAACCTGCACGTAACGACAACCTGCACGTAACGACAACCTACGCACATTTGTGGAGGTGTATTTCCGACGGTTAATCGCCACACGCATCGGTGTAAGATTCGAAATGTTTCATGAGTCTATATTTGATCGTAATACAACACGTTTTGTAGCAACAAGTTCGCAAAAAGTTCTAATGCACGCCGATCACCAACGAAAACCAAACCCGTACGCAGGTTCACAATTGCACTGTCCTTCTCTGCGCTGAGACATCGACGTGCTAATGCCCTCTACCACAGACGTCTGGTGCCGGCTGTAGTGCGGTTCACGTGCTCGACGAGAGATCACGCGAGATCTCGTCGCGTCGTACATCAGACGGTAGTCTGGAGCACGGAGTTGTGACTCGGGATGAGACTCGTCATCGTCGCGTGTGAGTTCGTGCCGTTGCGTTCCGAGTGCCGGTCCGCCAGGTGTCGCTTCCGCCGCTGCCAGAAGCATTGGCAGCAAAGCGTCCGGAAGAAGTGCTGCTGGAACGAGTCGTTGAGGAAGCAGTACAGCGCAGGGTTGACGCACGCGTTGCTGTAGCCAAGCAGGTGCAGGAAGGCCGCCAAGATGCGCATGCGCGACGTGTGCTCGTAAAACAGCAGGTACACCTGGTGGAGAGGGGACTAATTAGCACCGCGTTTAAGATGAGTATAATTCGCTACGTGATTTTAATGGTTGGCTTACGGCTTATCTAAATATAAAACTGGGACGTTGGAAGGGTCGATACCAAAGGGATGAACTTTCAAGCGTGATTATGTGAGATATACTGTTGCGTAGTAAGAATTTGTGGCATCTGATTTCTAAAAACAGTTCTATTTCACAGGAATTTGTTCAGGAAATTCTGTATAATATTATGCATAATGCTCTTTCAACGGATTTATGCTGAAGCCACCTTGTAAGCTGATAGCTACACATCTGTTTTTCTTCCCCATCTGTAATTAAGGAGGTAAGCCCTGTATCCGTACCTGACAGGTGAAAAAGGGGAACCACGACACAGCGAACACGACGACGATGACAATGAGCATGCGCACGATGCGCTGTTTCTCCAGCAGACGGCGCTTGTTCTCTCGCTGGTTGTCCGTAGTCTCGCCGATAGGGCCGCGGATCCAAAGCGTGTGCGCGATCTTGCCGTACGTCACGAACATGGTGGCGACCGGGACGAGATACAGCACGAAGTAGACGACCATCGTGTAGGCCGTGCTGAGGCGGGCGTCGTGGAAGTACTCGGCACACACCTACACATACACGACGATTGTGATGTATTATAGTATGTGAGTGAGTGGGTGAGTGAGCGAGTGAGTGAGTGAGTGAGTGGGTGAGTGAGTGAGTGAGTGAGTGAGTTGGTGGGTGAGTGAGTGAGTGGGATGGTGAGTGAGTGAGTGAGTGAGTGAGTGGGTGGGTGAGTGAGTGAGTGAGTGGGTGGGTGGGTGAGTGAGTGAGTGAGTGAATGAGTGAGTGAGTGAGTGAGTGAGTGAGTGAGTGAGTGAGTGAGTGAGTGAGTGTGCGATACGGACTGGTGGTCAGTGTGTGGGTGAAGGACCAGTGCATTGACCTGTGCGATACGAATGGGTGGTCAGTGTGTGTGTGTGTGTGTGTGTGTGTGTGTGTGTGTGTGTGTGTGTGTGTGTGTGTGTGTGTGTGTGTGTGTGTGTGTGTGTGTGTGTGTGTGTGTGTGTGTGTGTGTGTGTGTGTGTGTGTGTGTGTGTGTGTGTGTGTGTGTGTGTGTGTGTGTGTGTGTGTGTGTGTGTGTGTGTGTGTGTGTGTGTGTGTGTGTGTGTGTGTGTGTGTGTGTGTGTGTGTGTGTGTGTGTGTGTGTGTGTGTGTGTGTGTGTGTGTGTGTGTGTGTGTGTGTGTGTGTGTGTGTGTGTGTGTGTGTGTGTGTGTGTGTGTGTGTGTGTGTGTGTGTGTGTGTGTGTGTGTGTGTGTGTGTGTGTGTGTGTGTGTGTGTGTGTGTGTGTGTGTGTGTGTGTGTGTGTGTGTGTGTGTGTGTGTGTGAAGGACCAGTGCATTGACCAGAGCGATACGGATGGTTGGTCAGTGTGTGTGTGATGTGTGAAGGACCAGTGCATTGACCTGTGCGATACGGACGGGTGGTCAGTGTGTGGGTGAAGGACCAGTGCATTGACCTGTGCGATACGGACGGGTGGTCAGTGTGTATGTGAAGGACCAGTGCATTGACCTGTGCGATACTGATGGTTGGTCAGTGTGTGGCCTGAAGAAGCAGTCACTGACCTGTGCAATACGGATGGGCGGGTCCATGTGAGGTTGAAGAACCAGCACTGGCTCGAGTCGCTGGATGACGAGTTGTGGACTGACGATGACGAAAGAAGCGACCCACAGCGTCGTCAGGATGATGGCGGCCCGTCGGATCGTGTGCACGTGACGCGCGCGCAGGGGGTGACAGATCGCGTAGTATCTGCAACAACGAGACAGGCGATACATGATTAGCTGTGTGAATGTTTCGCCCTTTCCAAAATTTCCTTAATTAACTTTCGTTTTGTATTTCGAAATCGGCAAGTTACGTTCAACCATGTGGTCAGTTGTTCTTTGGTGGGTATTTTGAACTATGCAAGATTTACGCATGTCATTATACGTATTCCACAACACGTATTCCACAACACGTACTCCACAACACGTACTCCACAACACGTACTCCACAGCACGTACTCCACAACACATACTCCACAACAAGTATTCCACAACACGTACTCCACAACACGTACTCCACAACACGTACTCCACAACACGTACTCCACAACACGTACTCCACAACACGTAGGGTAACCTGGGGCAAAACGGCCATCTGAGGTAAGATGGCCCCACATCAAATATGCAAAATATAAAACTCTGAAATTCCCCAAATCTGGTACAAAATGGTGCTAACATATATCGGATACCCACCCCGAAAGTTCAGCATAACGAGACAAACGTAATTTAATTGGTGTTTTTTGAACTGTTATATGTACTATTATATCGACTAATCTAATATTCGCCAATGACAAAAATGATGCAGCTAACTATATAACGGTGTGAATATAATTGGTGACTTGATAATATTATTATTCAGTTGACAGGTTAGACAATACAAAGTGGGCAGTAATAAGCTAGTAAGTTGTGTTTTATATACATCGTGTTTAGACACACGTCGTGCATGTGGGGCAAGACGGTCCCCATGCATGTGGGGCAAGACGGTCCCCATGCATGTGGGGCAAGACGGTCCCCATGCATGTGGGGCAAGACGGTCCCCATGCATGTGGGGCAAGACGGTCCCCATGCATATAGGGCAAGACGTTCCCTATATCTTACCCAACCGCACATGGTCCTGATACACCATATATATTACACATGCACAAATATGTGTAATACATTTAGTATAATACGAACGTTACATAATTTCAGTTAAGCTAGTCTGTAGGCTGGAATTACGATGGCATATTACTAAACCCATTTTATATTATGTATGGATTGCAAGGTATATAATATTATTATAAGTTAGCTTCAATTGAAATTTAACAACTGTAGTAGCCCGGTACGTCAATATCATACTATTTGTATGTATGCATTTATTTACAGGAAATGGTTCGTTCGTATTAGCGAAATGCTCGGGGTAGGTAGTTATGGACAGTATTGCTCCAAGCAGGCGGCCGTCCTGCCCCAGGGATGGGGCAAGAGGGCTTTTGGGTACCTTTGCTATTTTTCAAATGCAACTCAGCTATGTTGTCTGTTTGCTGAAAATAGTTTGCCAGTAGGCAAAACACACATTTGTCTTTCATATGAACACATTAAAGACATGCTAGCATAATTTAATTGTGTATAGTTTGAACGTTTTTCTTAGGGGGCCGTGCTGCCCCATGTTACCCTATTCCACAGCATGTATTCCATAACATGTACTCCACAACACAATCATATTCCACAACACATATTCCACAACATGTACTCAACAACCAGTATTTCACAACACATATTCCACAACATTAACACCGATTGGTATAGTCATTTTAGCGTGATAATCATGCAAATGTTCCTTTGACATAATCCCGTTAATCACAGAACGAGTCAGTAACATGGCGATATCTAACAAGATTTAACAGGATTGCTGTCCAAGGCAAAACTATCCAGATAAGTGGACAAGGAAGCCATTGGCTTATCGAGAGTCCAACAATTCGTCATCTGTGTGTAAACTGACCTTCTGAGAAATTTGTCAGTTTTGTTTCTTAAAATATTCACGCTGCTAGCTGTACACAATCTGTAAGTAACGTGTTCCATTCATGTGTCGTGCTCTGTGCGAACGAGTACTTTCTGATATACAGTCTACGCTGTTCCTTCACAAACATCACAAGTTCTACGAGTGTTGCGGGCGCTCTATGATGGGGAACATCTCATGTGTTGATTTTCCAGAGAAAACAATATAGGAATGTGAAGATCTCTCTATAACATGGTCGGGGAACAAATTATATTAACATACATTGTATTAACTACTATGTCATTACTATCAAAAGCATTAAATGTAGGCCCTGAACATAAATAGTAATCTGTCCAAATCATTGATTAGTTGCCATGCCCTCTAGTGACGTTGTCACCGTGGGCGAGGCTAACTCTACTGTCAAGTGTCAGCCATTATTTACCTCTTTGAAATGTCATTCTTACGCCAACTGGAAGCAAGTGTCGCCAGATTGACGCGGAGGTCCGATTACGTTGACATAGGACAGACTTTCAACCCATGCGACGCCGGGAGAAACGTCATTTGTAATGTCGTAAGAGACATTAAGACGCTACGTAAAGATAGCGGTCTGTCAACTGGTATGTGTCAGCCGGAGAGATCGTAGACGAAACAGTATTTGATGGTACGAGACGGTACGAGATGGTACGAGACAGCGAACAGTCACCAGACGGTGTTTTCCTGTAGTGTAAATTGACTCGGACACATCTGTTTCGTGTCAATTCGCGTCATTTCGTCTCAATATATTAAAAATACACTGCTGGTGCTCGCGAAAACAACCACCAGCTTCAACAAATGTAGAAGTAGTTTCTTCCCAACTACGATCAAAGGCTAGAATTCTCAACCATCACATTGATTTGTCTCGTGTAACTCATTGGATACTTCCAATAACACTCTTTACAACAACTGATTTGTCTCGTGTAACTCATTGGATACTTCCAATAACAGTCTTTACAACAATTGATTTGTCTCGTGTAACTCATTGGATACTTCCAATAACAGTCTTTACAACAATTGATTTGTCTCATGTAACTCATCGGACACTTCCAATAACAGTATTTACAACAATTGATTAGTCTCGTGTAACTCATTGGATACTTCCTATAACAGTCTTTACAACAACTGGTTTGTCTCGTGTAACTCATTGGATACTTCCTATAACAGTCTTTACAACAACTGATTTGTCTCGTGTAACTCATTGGATACTTCCAATAACAGTGTTTACAACAATTGATTTGTCTCGTGTAACTCATTGGATACTTCCAATAACAGTATTTACAACAATTGATTTGTCTCATGTAACTCATCGGACACTTCCAATAACAGTATTTACAACAATTGATTAGTCTCGTGTAACTCATTGGATACTTCCAATAACAGTGTTTACAACAATTGATTTGTCTCGTGTAACTAATTGGATACTTCCAATAACAATCTTTACAACAATTGATTTGTCTCTTCAAGAGTCTTGTAACTCATTGGATACTTCCAATAACAGTCCTTTACAACAATTGATTTGTCTCGTGTAACTCATTGGATACTTCCAATAACAATCTTTACAACAATTGATTTGTCTCTTCAAGAGTCTTGTAACTCATCGGATACTTCCAATAACAGTATTTACAACAATTGATTTGTCTCGTGTAACTCATTGGATACTTCCAATAACAGTATTTACAACAATTGATTTGTCTCGTGTAACTCATCGGATACTTCCAATAACAATCTTTACAACAATTGATTTGTCTCTTCAAGAGTCTTGTAACTCATTGGATACTTCCAATAACAGTATTTACAACAATTGATTTGTCTCGTGTAACTCATTGGATACTTCCAATAACAGTATTTACAACAATTGATTTGTCTCGTGTAACTCATTGGATACTTCCAATAACAGTATTTACAACAATTGATTTGTCTCGTGTAACTCATTGGATACTTCCAATAACAGTATTTACAACAATTGATTTGTCTCGTGTAACTCATTGGATACTTCCAATAACAGTATTTACAACAATTGATTTGTCTCGTGTAACTCATTGGATACTTCCAATAACAATATTTACAACAATTGATTTGTCTCTTCAAGAGTCTTGTAACTCATTGGATACTTCCAATAACAGTATTTACAACAATTGATTTGTCTCGTGTAACTCATTGGATACTTCCATTAACAATCTTTACAACAATTGATTTGTCTCGTGTAACTCATCGGATACTTCCAATAACAGTATTTACAACAATTGATTTGTCTCGTGTAACTCATTGGATACTTCCAATAACAATCTTTACAACAATTGATTTGTCTCTTCAAGAGTCTTGTAACTCATCGGATACTTCCAATAACAGTCCTTTACAACAATTGATTTGTCACGTGTAATTCATTGGATACTTCCAATAACAATCTTTACAACAATTGATTTGTCTCTTCAAAAGTCTTGTAACTCATTGGATACTTCCAATAACAGTATTTACAACAATTGATTTGTCTCTTCAAAAGTCTTGTAACTCATTGGATACTTCCAATAACAGTATTTACAACAATTGATTTGTCTCGTGTAACTCATCGGATACTTCCAATAACAATCTTTACAACAATTGATTTGTCTCTTCAAGAGTCTTGTAACTCATTGGATACTTCCAATAACAGTATTTACAACAATTGATTTGTCTCGTGTAACTCATTGGATACTTCCAATAACAATCTTTACAACAATTGATTTGTCTCTTCAAGAGTCTTGTAACTCATTGGATACTTCCAATAACAGTCCTTTACAACAATTGATTTGTCACGTATAATTCATTGGATACTTCCAATAACAGTCTTTACAACAATATTAGCACTAAACCAATATTAGCACTTGCACGATTTGTCCTTACGACGGACATTGTCGTTAAATAAAGGACATGTGTATAAAATTATATAACGTGGCAGCTGCTGACGGCGCGGTCATTATATTATAGACAGACACAAAGACAAACGCCTTAGAACCTGGCAATAATACCGATTTGTCAACTCACGAATGAGATACGGAGACCCAGATAAAGGGATTATGATATGTAACACAAACACAGATTCAGTTCACCGGCCACTTACGCGTGGACGTTCATGTCCAAGTTGATATCTCAACGAAACGCAAATTGAACGTTCGTGTCCAATCCGATGTATCGGTTAATAGAAGCATGTTGAAAATGGGTGTCGTCTATGACGTTTCGCTTTATCGACACATTAGTTACAAATTAGTCATCTGTCTTCTTAGATATTATTTTGTGAATTAACTCAGTCATACAATAATGTAAACGAAGTTACCTCGTACGTCTAATACGTGTCTGCCTAAGACCTGTTACCATTCTTTCCGAAAATACAAGTTGTATTGAGAATGATCGAGTTCATTAACTCGATGAAAGAGGTTTTCGCAGTTACTACGAATTCGTCAACTGACGGAACAAAATTAATAAATAAATAAGTGAGCGGCAATGCCACGTAGAACTTACAATAGGGACACGTAAATTAGTTAATAACACGTAGTGACGTATTGGTATTATATACCTAAAATATGTTATTATTATATTTCCAACTTGTTTTTACGAAGTATAACATATTTGACATTTTCGAACAATAAACAAACGTATGAATCTTAATAAAGTTTGCTCGTTTAATTAGCGATTTCTACTAACATTGGTCGCATAAACGTACACAATTTAAACGTAGAAAGGGATGTTGATATAGAGGAATTCGTTATGTTCGTTACCAGACACTACGGGGTTCTTTCCTTTCCCGGATATAGATGTACTAAATCGTTAATCGTTGAAGTCATTCAATATATACTTCAGTGTTGGATATTAAACGTGTGTGTACACTCGGGAATATAAGTCAACACATTTCTGAATCGTGCAATTTGTGCACGAAGGAAGTCGTCACATTGCGTCATCGCCAACTGCTTATGCGCCGACCTTACATTCTGAAATGAATATAACTAATAATATACTCTTCTTATATGATCTGCGTAGGATC
>OY759266.1:2817138-2837138 GCA_963662155.1 Lamellibrachia columna | reverse complement strand
CTAGACTATTCCTGCATTATTTAAATATTTTCCAATTTGTTTCCAAAACGTCGACATGTAATCATGTTACTGGATGAACTGAAATAAGTACTTTCTAGACTATTCCTGCATTATTTTAATATTTTCCGGTTATCAAATAGTACAACGCTTCTCGTGAGTAATTATTACCAAATGATTATTCTTCTTCTTGTCTTCAATTATATAGTATTTCGAAATGTTTATCATTACAGACCACGGCATGTGCTTCTGTTATTGGTCAAATAACGTAGTGGACGAAGATGTGCCGATTCCTTGAGGGTTTTTGTCGCTGTCATCTTGACGTTTCTTGTAGGTTTGCCATAGAAAACAGCGCATGTTCCTGGTTTAGTCGACCGATCTGCAGTGCAGGTTTCGTGAAATAAAATAATGGCATGTCACTTCTCTGACGTGGATATATATTAAATGTAAATTAACACACACGCACGCGCACGCGCACGCTGTTACGAAATCACGTCACTTACGAAGTCGACTAGAACGGACAGTAATTGTAGTACAAATCTGTAAATGGGTTCAGGCCATTATTTTTACTTCACGAAGCCTCCAATGCGCGGTTTTCTTGGAATCCAAATTGTAATGCTGCGCACCGCGTAAAACGCGTGAACGTTGATTGGGAAATAAATGAATGTAATCTAGAGCCGCCAACTACTGTCATGCGGAGCAGGAAGCAGGTCTAACTAGAATGAAATCCGCATGAAACCATCAAGGAAGGTCGATGAATCAGTCGTCAGATCTCACGATGTATCTCGTTTTTCCTCGACGCCTGAATATCAAAGTGGGAAAGTATGTTCTTAATTCTCGGCGTACCGGACATCGCAGAAGAGTGTGGGCAATATGAGAACATCTGCGGTCAATAACAGAGCTTCGAGCTATTGTTCTCGGCGTACCGGACATCGCAGAAGAGTGTGGGCAATATGAGAACATCTGCGGTCAATAACAGAGCTTCGAGCTATTGTTCTCGGCGTACCGGACATCGCAGAAGAGTGTGGGCAATATGAGAACATCTGCGGTCAATAACAGAGCTTCGAGCTATTGTTCTCGGCGTACCGGACATCGCAGAAGAGTGTGGGCAATATGAGAACATCTGCGGTCAATAACAGAGCTTCGAGCTATTGTTCTCGGCGTACCGGACATCGCAGAAGAGTGTGGGCAATATGAGAACATCTGCGGTCAATAACAGAGCTTCGAGCTATTGTTCTCGGCGTACCGGACATCGCAGAAGAGTGTGGGCAATATGAGAACATCTGCGGTCAATAACAGAGCTTCGAGCTATTGTTCTCGGCGTACCGGACATCGCAGAAGAGTGTGGGCAATATGAGAACATCTGCGGTCAATAACAGAGCTTCGAGCTATTGTTCTCGGCGTACCGGACATCGCAGAAGAGTGTGGGCAATATGAGAACATCTGCGGTCAATAACAGAGCTTCGAGCTATTGTTCATATGTCTCGATAACGCAGAATGCCCACTCGTATCGATGAAACTGTATTGCAAACCACAACGAAACGTTCGGATGACAACGATAAAGAGTCTGGAGTAATAGATACTTCCTCGCTCCCTATCTGCACTCCTTGTTTATGGTCTGCACACATGTAGACGCGATCTGTGGCCAGCAGAGTAAGTAACAGGTATATCACAAAGAGTAGTATAGGTGTATCACAGATGTATCACAAAGAATAACAGGTGTATCACAAATAGTAGCAGATGTATCACACAGAATAACATATGTATCACAAAGAGTAGCAGGTGTATCACAAAAATAGCAGCAGGTGTATCACAAAGAGCAGCAGGTGTATCACAAAGAGCAGCAGGTGTATCACGAAGAGCAGCAGGTGTATCGCAAAGAACAGCAGGTGTATCACAAAGAGCAGCAGGTGTATCACAAAGAGCAGCAGGTGTATCACAAAGAGCAGCAGGTGTATCACAAAGAGTAGCAGGTGTATCACAAAGAGCAGCAGGTGTATCACAAAGAGCAGCAGGTGTATCACAAAGAGCAGCAGGTGTATCACAAAGAGTAGCAGGTGTATCACAAAGAGTAGCAGGTGTATCACAAAGAATAGCAGATGTATCACAAAGAGTAACAGGTGTATCACAAAGAGTAGCAGGTGTATCACAAAGAGTAGCAGGTGTATCACAAAGAGTAGCAGGTGTATCACAAAGAGCAGCAGGTGTATCACAAAGAGCAGCAGGTGTATCACAAAGAGTAGCAGGTGTATCACAAAGAGTAGCAGGTGTATCACAAAGAGCAGCATACTGTAACAGCAGTTTCCTAAAAACAGAATATGCACATAACTGACACGAGATGGCGCTATATCAATAATTGTTGCCATCTCCATAACCAAATTATTTCCGGGTCGATGATTAATTCTTGAGTTATCAGTTGATAAATGTACGTTTGATGACTGCCCACGTACCGTGCTTCGTGGCCAGATATCATTCAACTGGTGAATTTTTTATCTGCAGTTATCTTTTCAGCGTTAAATGGTCAAAGAGCATTGGTCAGTTTCGCGGTGGATGGTTAATTCGTTTCGGGAGTGAATGGTTTATGTACATACGTCGATTCGGTGGTGTAAATATATATATTCTAGTTACGTGTCAAATTACAAATTAATCGATTTGTACACATAACACAACTGTGGCAGTTCTTTATAAATCATGGCTGCTTTGTTGTGTCTTTCATAGGAATGTGCTTAACGTAAGATATATAAAATTATTACAAATCAAGATGTTAGCATTTGCGAGCCGAGTCTGAAGCATTGAACTGAATACGTTTGTTTCGTGACCATCACAAACACTGTTTTTGTTTTTGTTTCGTGACCATCACAAACACTGGTTTTGTTCTGATTGGTTCATAATTTAACGCGTAACTAAATCGAGTTTTCATTAGTTCGTCTAACTGGGTCGCATAGATAAGACGTTTTAGATAACATTGGAGCGTGTAGAGCAATAAAGTGTGTTTTGAGAACTGGCCTGGGATACAGCGTGTGTACATCTGACTTTGAAAACAGATTTACTCAAAGAAATTATTTAAAGTGGAATTATGCCGACTGTTTTGTTCCTTTTTCATCTAACATTGTCCTGAATTGCCGTTAAATATACATTCTAAGTATAGACTCTCAAAATCCTTATTATTGTATTCGGCAAGATTGATTATTATTCGTTTTAACGTGCATTTCGACGTATTTTTTGTCTTGTCTATTTTTCTGGCTGGCCTTTTCCTGAACGCAATTATCGTCTTACATTTTCTGTTACACAGCGCGTTCTGAACTTGATTTTGCACATTAATTTGTCTTGTATCTATCCTGCTTCACTCTCGGCTATGAACAGCCAACACGCTAACCACAACACCATGGTGTCAACACCAGTTCCAACACTCGCCGTTCACCGGGCAAAAACAGCGGACGTGTCAATATTTACTTGGCGTTGATAAAGCAGCTCAGCAAGTGATTGATGCTGACCGGATCTCGTCTCCAGTAGCGGCTTCCTGACCACAGCCCCAACGACGGCAGCTGATGCTGGGTCGGGCTTAACGCTTAGATAATAGAAATATATAATCGTTTATTAAAAATCATCGAAAAATTGACTTTGATCGTTAGATAGTGTAACTGACGAACATATGCATAGCCCTATATGTCATAGTATATAGCATAGTATATGTTATAGTATGTATAATAGTATAGGTTATAGTATACAGCATACTATTGACATAGTATATTTTATAGTATATTGCATGGTGTATATTATAGTATATCGCATATTATATGTTATATTATATAACATGGTATATATTATAGTATGTAGTATGTTGTATATTATATTATATAGAATAATATATGTTATGGTATATTGCATGGTGTATGTTATAGCATATAGCATGGTGTATGTCATAGTTTATTGCATGGTGTATGTCATAGTATATAGCATGGTGTATGTTATAGTATATAGCGTAGTGTATGGTATAGTATATAGCATGGTGTATGTCATAGTATATAACAAAGTGTGTGTTGTAGTATATAGCATGGTGTATGTTATAATATATAGCATAGTATATGTTATAGTATATAACATGGTGTATGTTATAATATATAGCATAGTATATGTTATAGTGTATAGCATGGTGTATGTCACAGCACATAAATTCGGACCACTTTTGCCCTTTTTCGCTGAATTTTACAGGATATTTTCTTATGGTGTAAACGTAGAGATGTTTCACAAACAAGTTTACACCGTAAGAAAAACCAATATGAAATGTTTTTTTTCGTATTAAACAGACTCCTTAGACACTGTAACGTACACGATTCATCACTCAACATCTTATTGTACAAGACAGAGTGAACAAGTACATCTTTTTAATTTGATAATTACTTGACACCTATCTTTGTTATGAAACCAGTTTTAGTAACTTCTGCACTTCAAGTTATTAACGCAATTGTCTTCATTCTGTGGAAGTGCACAGATATAATCTCACCAACGGATGGAAATAACCCAACAAGACATACTACCGTATGCTACCTAACATACGCGCACGGTGTGTTACAATTAGCGATATTAACATTATATTAATGTTGTTACAAACAAATATTAAATAAAAGTTGATTTAGCTGACGTCAAATTAGCCATATATGGGACAAGTACTGCTTTGGGAAAACGTGGTTCTTCTGTTTGGTGCAGGTTTAACATATAAAACATACATCTTAAGAGTTTTCCAAACTGTACAACGGAAGTTACAAAACGGAAGATCTGCTGCCGCCAATAATATTAATGTGTCATAAATCAAAACCCAAACACGCATATATGCCGACTCACGTCTATGACAGTACAATGTTGATACACCACAAACTAATGTTGATACACCACAAACTAATGTTGCCGCATCACAATGCAACACTTGAAATAGCAGGAAAGATGCATATGCATGTCTAATTACCAAACAAATAGTAGACCCTACTGCTTACCGGAGTTTTGCCCGTATAGAAAATAGTTACGCCAAATTGTCTATTTATTACGTACGTGTCGCCTTTCCCTGTAACTCGTCTGTCGGTGATCATCACTGTCGAATCCTTTGAGGAACTCGGGGATAAAACATCAAATCACCAGACTTTTCTGGTGTAAGATAGCAATAACGCCGCGTTTACTTCTCTACATGAAATATAAGAAGTTTACCACGCACGCACACCCGCACGCGTACGCGCAAGCGCACGCACACGCACACGCACACGCACACACACACGCACGCACGCACACACAATGCAATTTCAATACCATGTTAACGGTGTCATTTGACACACTAGGAGACAGCGACTGGTGAATGGCTCACTGTAACCAGCACGGTTCCTGGGTGTAGTATTGTGCACCCCGCAGCGCGACTGCTTTATAAAGAACAGGCACTCACACCCGGGACGTGTGATCAGTGTCGACACGCGGGTTTTATCGCGCGCTCTCGCGATGGCGCATTGTTCTATTTCCGTGCGCTGTTTATACGGAGCCGAGAACTTCTGAACATTTGCGTAACGACGAAAACGTAAACACACACACACACACACACACACACACAGAGTGTATATTATACGCGACCCCAATACGCGAGGCGAACGAGGCAAAGTACCAAGTACTACATATTAAGGATTGCCCTTTCACATCTGACACTAGGAATGTCACTCTTGTCCCGTCGCCGATGTTGCGACGCGGTACCAATCTCGGCGAGACACGAAGACGTCGCTAGTCCAGACTGGCTATACACACGTGTGACGGTGTAACTACTATTGTTTTTTTTTCAGTTGAAAGCTGCGCTAATAGAGGCAAAACTCCGATGTGCGTAAAATTATAATAAAATTTAATAAAACTTGTCACAGATTTCTCCCACCTTTATCGCAGTTTGCATCTGCTTATTCTGCCACTAATCTAGTTATTCTGCATTAATCCACTTATTCTGCAACTAATCCACTCGCAGCATTGGATCGGATATTGCTGTTTTATGATATATTTATGATGATATTGTTACGTTCATTGTGTTGCGTGTTATTATTGTAGGCATTGTGTTATTATTGTAGGCATTGTGTTATTATTGTAGGCATTGTGTTATTATTGTAGGCATTGTGTTATTATTGTAGACATTGTGTTATTATTGTAGGCATTGTGTTATTATTGTAGGCATTGTGTTATTATTGTAGGCATTGTGTTATTATTGTAGGCATTGTGTTAGTATCACGTTCGTTATGTTATCACAATGTTCTGCAAATCGTTTGTTTTAGTCAAATGCAACCTCTGATATTGTCATTTCTCTTGTACTATTTTATTTATTGTGTTACTGTCAAGCTAATTTATATTTTCAGTTCTGTTTCCCCTCCCTCCCTCCCTCCCTCCCTCCTTCCCTCCTTCCCTCCCTCCCTCCCTCCCTCCCTCCCTCCCTCCCTCCCTCCCTCCCTCCCTCCCTCCCTCCCTCCCTCCCTGCCTCCCTCCCTCCCTCCCTCCCTGCCTCCCTCCCTCCCTCCCTCCCTCCCTCCCTTCCTCCCTTCCTCCCTTCCTCCCTCCCTCCCTCACTCAATCACTCACTCACTCCCAACGACACACTTGCTTGGCGGCTTTACACCCATAAAGACGTCAGCCTCACCCATACGTCTGACTGTACAATTATATCTTCCGCGTAGAGGACACACAAATGCTATTAGCGTCGTGTCAGTCCGCCATCACGCCGTGGACACCCGTGTCGCCGTGTCAGTCCGCCATCACGCCGTGGACACCCGTGTCGCCGTGTCAGTCCGCCATCACGCCGTGGACACCCGTGTCGCCGTGTCAGTCCGCCATCACGGCGTGGACACCCGTGTCGCCGTGTCAGTCCGCCATCACGGCGTGGACACCCGTGTCGCCGTGTCAGTCCGCCATCACGGCGTGGACACCCGTGTCGCAGTGACACCGTCACCAAAAGACGCAATGCCGAAAGAGATTTGTCGAAAATATGACACTTAATTGGCGAAGTGTTTACACAACCCGCTAGAGCTGGCATAGTTCTGAACGCGCATGGGGGTTCAGATTTTCTTTGACGATTTAGTCTGACCTCTCTGTGTGCCACGCCACCGATCGCGTAACGCTTGACAGGGCGATAATGACGCCGACAAACAAAGCCCCACTTGATGTCAGCCAGATGGCTTAATACACCGGCTTGGTTTCGCATGAACTTCGCTGAACTGGTGCGACGTAAACTATGAGGACTACTACGAACTACGTCTACATGACATTGTATGGCATATTTTACTATCCACACAAGGGACACATACATTTGTTAGAACCGACAGAACCGGCTAATTTGTTAAAACCGACATTTGGAATGCAATGGTTCACTGCTAACAAACAACACTTTGTGTCGTGACCTTACAAGGTTCACTGCTAACAAACAACACTTTGTGTCGTGACCTTACAAGGTTCACTGCTAACAAACAACACTTTGTGTCGTGACCTTACAAGGTTCACTGCTAACAAACAACACTTTGTGTCGTGACCTTACAAGGTTCACTGCTAACAAACAACACTTTGTGTCGTGACCTTACAAGGTTCACTGCTAACAAACAACACTTTGTGTCGTGACCTTACAAGGTTCACTGCTAACAAACAACACTTTATGTCGTGACCTTACAAGGTTCACTGCTAACAAACAACACTTTGTGTCGTGACCTTACAAGGTTCACTGCTAACAAACAACACTTTGTGTCGTGACCTTACAAGGTATTCCGAAAGTACCTGGCACAATTGTCAATCCAAATCCCGCCTTTTACTTAATGATCGGTCTAATGTTTGACTCAATTTTTCGACATATCCGTCTGCCGTAAAACGAAGCCCAGTGGGATATCGCTGCCCGGACTTCTAAATGCTGAGGAAAAAACCCGTAACTTGTTCTTCGGTTTCCAATGAAACGCGTCTGTTGGTGTCATTCCAACATACCCGCATCCAGCCAACTTGAGGTCACTGTAACCCTAGCGTTTTGTTGACTGGATTGCCAACATACCTTCTTTCATTAGCGTCTAGTGTATGAAGGATCACTAACTTTGTAATTGAAAGACAATTATGCACAAGCATGAACCAGTTTATAAGATGATATAATACTAGGTTCTTCGCCAATACTCCTTCTAACTCAACAAGTTGGTATGTTATTGTTTATAATATGATATAATACTAGGTTCTTCGCCAATACTCCTTCTAACTCAACAAGTTGGTCTGTTATTGTTTATAATATGATATAATACTAGGTTCTTCGCCAATACTCCTTCTAACTCAACGAGTTGGTCTGTTATTGTTTATAATATGATATAATACTAGGTTCTTCGCCAATACTCCTTCTAACTCAACAAGTTGGTCTGTTATTGTTTATAATATGATATAATACTAGGTTCTTCGCCAATACTCCTTCTAACTCAACGAGTTGGTCTGTTATTGTTTATAATATGATATAATACTAGGTTCTTCGCCAATACTCCTTCTAACTCAACAAGTTGGTATGTTATTGTTTATAATATGATATAATACTAGGTTCTTCGCCAATACTCCTTCTAACTCAACGAGTTGGTCTGTTATTGTTTATAATATGATATAATACTAGGTTCTTCGCCAATACTCCTTCTAACTCAACGAGTTGGTCTGTTATTGTTTATAATATGATATAATACTAGGTTCTTCGCCAATACTCTTTCTAACTCAACGAGTTGGTCTTTTATTGTTTATAATATGATATAATACTAGGTTCTTCGCCAATACTCCTTCTAACTCAACGAGTTGGTCTGTTATTGTTTATAATATGATATAATACTAGGTTCTTCGCCAATACTCCTTCTAACTCAACGAGTTGGTCTGTTATTGTTTATAATATGATATAATACTAGGTTCTTCGCCAATACTCCTTCTAACTCAACAAGTTGGTATGTTATTGTTTATAATATGACATAATACTAGGTTCTTCGCCAATACTCCTTCTAACTCAACGAGTTGGTCTGTTATTGTTTATAATATGACATAATACTAGGTTCTTCGCCAATACTCCTTCTAACTCAACGAGTTGGTCTGTTATTGTTTATAATATGATATAATACTAGGTTCTTCGCCAATACTCCTTCTAACTCAACGAGTTGGTCTGTTATTGTTTATAATATGATATAATACTAGGTTCTTCGCCAATACTCCTTCTAACTCAACGAGTTGGTCTGTTATTGTTTATAATATGATATAATACTAGGTTCTTCGCCAATACTCCTTCTAACTCAACGAGTTGGTCTGTTATTGTTTATAATATGATATAATACTAGGTTCTTCGCCAATACTCCTTCTAACTCAACGAGTTGGTCTGTTATTGTTTATAATATGATATAATACTAGGTTCTTCGCCAATACTCCTTCTAACTCAACAAGTTGGTATGTTATTGTTTATAATATGATATAATACTAGGTTCTTCGCCAATACTCCTTCTAACTCAACGAGTTGGTCTGTTATTGTTTATAATATGATATAATACTAGGTTCTTCGCCAATACTCCTTCTAACTCAACGAGTTGGTCTGTTATTGTTTATAATATGATATAATACTAGGTTCTTCGCCAATACTCTTTCTAACTCAACGAGTTGGTCTTTTATTGTTTATAATATGATATAATACTAGGTTCTTCGCCAATACTCCTTCTAACTCAACAAGTTGGTCTGTTATTGTTTATAATATGATATAATACTAGGTTCTTCGCCAATACTCCTTCTAACTCAACGAGTTGGTCTGTTATTGTTTATAATATGATATAATACTAGGTTCTTCGCCAATACTCCTTCTAACTCAACAAGTTGGTATGTTATTGTTTATAATATGACATAATACTAGGTTCTTCGCCAATACTCCTTCTAACTCAACGAGTTGGTCTGTTATTGTTTATAATATGATATAATACTAGGTTCTTCGCCAATACTCCTTCTAACTCAACAAGTTGGTCTGTTATTGTTTATAATATGATATAATACTAGGTTCTTCGCCAATACTCCTTCTAACTCAACGAGTTGGTCTGTTATTGTTTATAATATGATATAATACTAGGTTCTTCGCCAATACTCCTTCTAACTCAACGAGTTGGTCTGTTATTGTTTATAATATGATATAATACTAGGTTCTTCGCCAATACTCCTTCTAACTCAACAAGTTGGTTATTGTTCGGCCCACGACTACGCAATGATTCATTCAAGGTCACTGCATCACGATGTTACAAATCTCATTGCAATTTCAATTTAGATTGTAATGGTTTGTCTGGCTCGGGAGATATTCCTTAAGCAAATATCGATTTATGGATGATAACAGTTTAGCGTTGACTGCATGTCTACATGAAAACGTTGCTTTTTATTACTAAGTTATCACTCACAAATCCACACAAACATAATTATTGCTTGCATGACGCACAGGAATCGTTTATTACTTCGCTGAAACATGTCAGGCAAAGTTAGCAATTCAGGTTATATTTGACTGGTTCATCTGGAAACACATGTCGGTGTTCAGCGGATGTGCAATTGCCGGTTTACAAAAAAAAACCTTTGCGCGAACGACCGACCCTCTTGTGCACCCCAGGGCACTCGCCATCGTAAAAGTGGGAGCGTCGCCCATAAAGGAGACGGGAGTCTTTAAACCACCGTCTCGCTGACGTTGTTTACCGCTGAAATATCATATCCGTGAATCTGCGTTTAGACTGACGTTTGAATGACATAAACAATTATAAAGACACGCTGACGGACATAACGCGCCTTTGGGGGGGAAACACGGGCTAAGTTTACCAAATCGATGTTAGTTGGAAGAGTTCACGCGCGCAGCACTTGTTCCTTGCTAGTTTGTAGCGACGGTATAGTGAGACTGGATTCTGCTATTTATATAGTATTATGTTCAACGTGTGATCTCTGTTCTGGTCGTTAAATTGGTGATATGTTCTGATCCTGGAAAACAGATTTACGCAACTGAACTATGACATAATGCATTTGTTGTGTTGTTTGTTGTGATGACAAAATGACGTCATAAACTAATGATTACGTCATTGTGCAGAATGGGGTATTAAATGTGACGTTAGGTATTCCTGTATTTTGTTTCGAAGATAGAATCGTCGACACCGTGAACTGTGTCTGTGGCAGGATTTGATAATTGCCTAAAGAAACTCTCCGTGGCGGCGATGTGAGATGATGACTGCACGTGGGTATCCATGACTCTTTGATCATTCATTAATCGCACGATCTCCTTCATTTAAAAACGAAGGACCCGACGTAAATAGAGTATCATACTACAACCATAAAATAAATGTTTAGACTGTCATTTATAATGTTATTTACAAATGTGTTGTCATTACAAATGTGTTGTCATTACAAATGTAATCGAAACACACGCTTTATACACCCGAACGTCTGCGTGCGTAGGAGACGTGCGCAGTCTTTGAAGGGGAACATTAATAATGGATGCCATATTTTGTCACCGCAAACAATAGATGCATCATTGTCACTGCGAAACACTGGCCCAGAAAGAAGCACTCCATTAGGCGTTGAACCGCGCTAGATTGATGAGAATTATGCCGCGGAATTCAGCGGCTCAGTTGGTGACTTCGGACCTTGTATCTTGACAGCGTCAATGTTTACACGCGGCTTACGAGGCCGGCACAGTGCGGTGGTCTGTCCTGTTTGGTTGTGGACCGACTGTTGTCTCCCGCTGTAAACGTTGTCGGATATGCTGCAAGTCGACGAGGTTTATATTCGCTGTGAAGGGGCTAATCAGGGATTTAATCAATCCTAGACGCTGGGCATCAGCTAGACACCCCGACAAAAAAGACAGTTTCGGTGCAAGCAACCCTTGCGACAGACGCTTAAGACAACAAGGCAGTACCAACAGAAGGACAGGGTGAAGCTGATCTCCACGGTGTATGAGAGTACCAGTGTTCCGCCACAAATGTTCTAATTGTGGTCTTAAAACACATTGGTAGAACGGATGACAAAACACATTGGTAGAACGGATGACAAAACAAGTGAAACCTCAAAGTAACTGTTGCAATAATTATATTTGATATCATAATTATGCTAGTCATTATTGTGAAGTAATATCACTGTTGTGGTTTTCGTAGAAGTAATTGTACACGTGGTTTGTTTACTAGTTATTTGTTTACATGTCTTAGTCAGACGATTTCCACATTTGTCTTAAGGTAATGCATCAGATGTAAAACAATAATTAATAATAGTTGCCATATCTGATTTTGCTTTCATAATTACTCATTTCAGGGACATATCCAGCACAATATACTACCAACTTAGGCTCATATACGTCGTCATGTTTGGGATATTAAGTAACAAAAGCCCTAAATATATGACATGTTTGTAATATTGTATATTTCAACTGGCTTTTATTGTATTTACGTGACTACTTTTATTGTATTTACGTGACTACTTTTATTGTATTTACGTGACTACTTTTTACAAAAGCGACGCAGAAGACTCATTGGAATTTCTTTACGAAAGTCTCGTTGGAAGTTGCAATGAACAGTGTTGCATCACTCAAGTAAAACAATCCAACGTCAAGCGAGGTGAGTGTCCAACCTAGATGGTGTTTCATTCACGCGCTAATGTGGACAAAACACTCCGTCCAGCGTAAACTATTATGGTATTGTTGGTAGTTATAACATGACGTCAGCAGACCTGTTAGACCATTAACGCACATTGATTGCACCCATTATCCGACCAGACACTGGAGGTTTACGTTGTCCGGCAATACTGGATCGCACTGGATCGTCAGTAGAAATGACGACGAAATATCATACATCAATACCGACATCTTCAATATAAACTGTGATGTTGGGGCACTTGGAACCGCGGCAACCTGTCAGTTTTGTTTTTAGACACTTATTGTAGACTGCAAGAAACTTTCAATTGGCCGACCAGAGTCGCCTCGATGGATCACTCCGCGTAGTGCAGAGCGTAGGACGAACTAGATCGTAACCACCAGAGTCTATCCATAGACTGTCGACGGCCAAGTGCCGATGATTTGGCGATAGCGGAATATCCAGACGCTGATTCACGCTTGCTTTATTTGCTCTTCGTAAATCTTTGCCATATTCTCAGGTCAAGTTCACTGGAACACGTCGAGTTCACTGGAACACGTCGAGTTCACTGGAACACGTCGAGTTCACTGGAACACGTCGCACTGACAGCGGCCGAGCAACAATCGCACCACTGTTGACAGCATCTCATCCATGTTTCGAAAAGTTTCGCCCGTCCGGGAGATCGTTGTGAGAACATGAACCACTCGGAACAAAGCGTATTAGTAGTAGCACTATGATGGTCACTCTGTAAGGACTACTACTTAAAAGTCTACTTTGGCCAAGTAGCCAATTGTTGATTTTCATTGACAGAATGAAGATCTGTTCGACAGCAAAGGTAACACACTCGATGTATGGCCACTACCACACGATGTATGGCCACTACCACTCGATGTATGGCCACTACCACACGATGTATGACCACTACCACACGATGTATGACCACTACCACACGATGTATGACCACTACCACACGATGTATGACCACTACCACACGATGTATGACCACTATCACACGATGTATGACGACTACCACACGATGTATGACCACTACCACACGATGTATGACCACTACCACACGATGTATGACCACTACCACACGATGTATGACCACTACCACACGATGTATGACCACTACCACTCGATGTGTGGCCACTACCACTTGATGTATGGCCACTACCATTCGATGTATGGTCACTACCACTCGATGTATGGTCACTACCACTCGATGTATGTCCACTATCATTTGATGTATGGTCACTACCACTCGATGTATGGCTTCTACCACTCGATGTATGACCACTACCACTCGATGTATGGCCACTATCATTTGATGTATGGCCACTACCACTCGATGTATGGCCGCTATCACTCGATGTATGGCCACTACCACTCGATATATGACCACTACCACTCGATGTATGACCACTCGATGTATGACACTTTGACTCTAACTCTCAAACACGCCAATGTCATTCATCTTAACATGTTTCGTGTTAATGCTTCAGGAATCAGAACATAATGTCATGAATCACAGCTTTTTGTGAATTGTCTCATGGTTGATTACATATGTACTGTATTAATGAGCTAACTACACATAACTACACTAAGTAATTTATGCTGGGCGAAGAACGTACGCTTTGTAACTTGCTTTTTAAGTGAATGATACGTCATACATCATACATCAAACTAATAGTTCATTCTTTGAATCGAATCGATCGTAGAAAACTAAAAACTAAAAAGAAACAAATCGAGCAGTTCAAACAATACTGCACAGGAACTTGTCATGGAGCAATAGCGGATTGTCTAAGAAAGACACAAGTAAGTCACGACGATCCATACGTTTACGTGTGTCTCTATATAGCATATAATATGTCTATAATCGAAAAGATATGCCACAGGCATCTAAGTTCAGAAATGGTTGACGCTTAAGTAAGATATCTTTGTATATGTCACAAGCAATATTTGTCAACATCAATCATCCCTGATGGATATCCCAGGAAATATTCGAATCGTAAACGACAAGTCAGCGCTATAATTCAAAGTGTCAGGACTCGTCAGTTTAGTGTCTCGCGCTACAAAGCTAAAAACATTTTCCCGTACGATTACAAAGAGATATGAAATTTGCCGAACACAAGTCATAATGTATTAGACAGGCTGCGATTGGTTCGATTTGTTAGCGCAGCAAGTTTGAGACATGTTTTAATTCCACGTTTCTTCTGGTAGACCCAGGATGGATTATGATGATTTATATCCACTGTAGCGACGATGACACACATTCAAATATTTTTCTCAAACTTATAGCAGGCAGTGGAACCAGAGAACACAAAACAGCATTAGTTAAGGAACAGTGTAGGTTGGACATGAGAAAGTACTCATTCTTACAGAGGATGGATGGATGGAAAAAAATTCTAATGATTGTGTTATTGCTAGCAATGTGTATTATGTTTTAAAAAAGTGACGTATATCTGATAAGGACAGGCTATATGGAATGGTTGTTGGACTCTCGATAAGCCAATGGCTTCCTTGTATAGTTGCCATCTGGAACTTGTGGCTTTGGATGGCAATAATTTATTGTTAAATTCTTGTTAAATGCTGTCGCGTTACTGAAGATAGTGTGTGCGAGGCTGAAGAAGACTGACAAAAACTTTGGAAGACTGTGGAAGACTGAGGAAGCTTCAGGAGGACTGAGGACGACTGAGGATTACTACCGAAGGAAGACTGACCTGTCGAGGGCGATGGCAGACAATGTGAAGATGCTCACGACGATGACGACGCCTTGCGTGTACTTGCTGAACTTACAGAGGAACTCTCCGAGCGTCCACTCGTTCTGCAGGTAGAACTTGAGTTGGAAGGGCATGTTGAGAACGGCGATGAGCATGTCGCTGACGGCCAGAGACAGTAGGAACATGTTCGTGACGGTGCGCATCTTTTGGTTACGCCCGATCACAATGATCACGAGCGAGTTGCCGACGACCGACAGGAACATGATGACGACGTAGGCGACGAGGAACAGGGACTTGACGGTGCCAGGGAGGTCGGGCGGGAGAAGGTCCTTCGCAGTCAGGTCGGGTGGAAAGGGGTAGTCGTAGTCCTGACGGTAGTCGCCGGATCCATTCGCGTGTGATCCGTAGATATCATCGAAGCTTGAATCCGTCGAATTGTAGTCGTCGCCGTTGGTGGCTGGACTTCCCCCGAGGACCTGCTCGAGGAAGGCGTAGTAGTCGTAGTGGTCGACTTGCGGGGCCAACTCCATGGCGGATGAGGCGGTCGACAGATCAGCTTGTTCACGCTCGTGTCACGTCGATTGCCGCAGCCAACAAACGCGACACCCGGGCGAGTGACGGCGTTATATAGCCGCTAGCGTCGGCGCTCGTCAACGGCCAAGTGCCGCTGCTGCTCGTCTTACGGCCCTCGGGTCATGTGTCCGCGCCTGTCTGCGCAGGCCCGTCAACTGTGGTGCCGAAGGGCGAGGGTGGGTGACGGGGTTGTTAGAGCCTCCTCCCCGCCAGCTATCGGAGTCAGTAGCGCCGTAACTGACACCCGGGCCCCGGTTGTTGTCAGCGTCATCTGGCGTGTTTCATGGCTTATCTGCCGACGCCGCTATGCAACAAGTCGCCCGGCTGATCAACGGGCCCCGTCTGTGCGCCCAAAGTGTCTCTGGCTCCCCACAGCAACGCCGCATCTTCCTTCATTTCTCGGCTATCAACCATCACTATCTATCTATCTATCTATCTATCTATCTATCTATCTATCTATCTATCTATCTATCTATCTATCTATCTATCTATCTATCTATCTATCTATCTATCTATCTATCTATCTATCTATCTATATATCTATCTATCTATCTATCTATCTATCTATCTATCTATCTATCTATCTATCTATCTATCTATCTATCTATCTATCTATCTATCTATATATATATATATATATATATATATATATATATATATATATATATATATATATATCGCCTCTTCGCGCACGAGTTCGCATTCAAGTCTTGTCAATGTGTCTGTCTAGCAAGGAGGGTCATTTTCGGTATTAAACTTTCAAACTTGCCATAGGAAAACCAAAAAAACGAATACTAGATACTGTTATAGGCGTTTTTTTAACATAAGTTAGAGAAACGACATAAATATACATCAAATATACATCAAGCCGTTTAATCGTTTTCACTGCATCAGAGCAAAAAAACGAAAAGCAACTGCAGCGTCACTTTTTTGTTTTTCGTCCTGGCATCTATTTTGGTGATTAATGTCACTGTTGTTTCGGGTAAATGCGCTACTTTATTTTGGCTTTATAAATAAACCTTCAAAACTGTTTGAATAGACGAGTGTTGAATTAGTTAAAGCAGTGCATAACTCGTCAGCAAGACACTTGACAACATCCGAGTCATACCGTACACTTTCTGTGAAACACTGTCTCCTATCAATATAGTTTTAATTCTAATCCGCTCATACAATCTTTGATAGCATCCCGGACCGTCGTCTCATAGACTGCAGTTTGTGTTCGTGGAGGGAGAGTCACACAATTGTTAGCATTGTGTTGAGACGAGTGACACTACAAACATTTAGTATGATAAAGCAGACATGCTCGTTAATGAAACTACACATCTGGAAGTATATTTAGTACAATACATTTAATCATGACTGAGGCAGGACTTTCTGATTTGCAATGACGTCATTGACGAATAAACCGGATTGTGTACAAACTGCAGGTTCAGACACGAGTTGCGAATGCGTTTGTGCTTCTGTAACCGTAACTCGTGCGAGTGTTTGCCGAGATAACGACACGCTAATGCATTACACGTGTTTGTGTTATTCGTGCCATTCACGTACATCTGTGTAACGTTACATGCGAAAGTTGTTTTGCACGAAACTTGTGGCTCCCGGATGTGTACAACGGATGTGTACAACGGATGTGTACAACGTCGCTTCCATTCCGCCTGTCCGTCCCTTATTCACGGGAGTATTGTGTTAATATTACAGGTACCCAGTTGCACCAGTTTTCTTATTCACTACATGAATTGTTTGTATAAAGTTTGCATGTGTAATATTGTTCCGCTCTTCTCGCTAGAGAACGACGCGAGTTTGTTTGTGCAAATGTGTTATTTCGTTTTTATAAAATAATCGGAGAAATTATTACATTATTTTTGACCGGATCCGGCAAAAATTCAGCGAGAAAAGGCAAAAATGTTCCGGCTCTATATACTTTGACATCAAGCTACTCACACTTTCGCAAGTTACCCGATCTTACGATCAAAGTAAATTATTTTGACGATTTTAACAAAAGTCTGCTCTCTGTTATTAAACCGACTGTGCATATTACTTAAACTATTCACATGAACATATTACTTAAACTATTCACATGAACATATTACTTAAACTATTCACGCTTTACGGGGCTAAATTGATTGAGGAAGGACTTTTAAACACTCAATAACTCGGCTCATCAAAGTTCGAAGTCGTTGTGGCGTCAATTTGCTGTGGCCATGTTTTAACCATGTTTTAACCATATTTTAACCATGTTTTAACCATGTGTTTAGATCGACAGCGCCCACCACATCCATACATCTACCGACTACACCAATGTACGAGAAACATTGCTCGCCAGTGACTGCATGGCGACTGCACACGTTCTGGGAACTCGCTATCGGTCGAGGTGCCAACAGCAGTCGTGTTTACGACACTCGCTATCACCTTCCGTTGCTGTCGACAGACCGAGGCGGGGTTCCTGGAATATCGCAGCATCGTAGCATGAATGCAAAACGAGCCTGGACAACAAAGTGGTTGATGTGAACGCCGGGTAGAGCCTGGCTCTCGCTGTGAACGAGGGTCCAGTGGGAGGCCTATACGTCGGAACGTTCTGTCAATGTGATAACATCAAAGGCAAATGTACCGTGAGCCTGCCTCGAAGAAGTTGAATAATGATAATAATAATAATAATAATAATAAGAAGAAGAATAATTAACTTATATAGCGCCTGTATCCTCAGGAACCTGAGCTCAGAGGCGCAACAAAACGGAATCATTAAGCATAATAGTGAACAGAGACGCACACATTTATTACCAGAACAAAGGACTACCGAAGATTTATGGTGGAAATGTTGTGATTCATGGACCTATGTGATATGTGCAAGTCATAGGCGACGTTCCTGTACAGAAGACAAAGTGTTGTATTAGTGTTGCATTGCAGTGTTGCATTAGTGTTGCATTAGTGTTCTATTAGTGTTGAATTAGTGTTGCATTAGTGTTGCATTAGTGTTGCATTAGTGTTGCATTAGTGTTGCATTAGTGTTGCATTAGTGTTGTATTAGTGTTGCATTAGTGTTGCATTAGTGTTGCATTAGTTTTGCATTAGTGTTGTATTAGTGTTGTATTAGTGTTGCATTAGTGTTGCATTAGTGTTGTATTAGTGTTGTATTAGTGTTGCATTAGTGTTGCATTAGTGTTGCATTAGTGTTGCATTAGTTTTGCATTAGTGTTGCATTAGTGTTATATTAGTGTTGCATTAGTGTTGTATTAGTGTTGTATTAGTTTTGTAAAAGTGTTGTATTAGTTTTGTAAAAGTGTTGTATTGGTGTTGTATTAGTGTTGTATTAGTGTTGTATTAGTGTTGCATTAGTGTTGTATTAGTGTTGTATTAGTTTTGTAAAAGTGTTGTATTAGTGTTGTATTAGTTTTGTAAAAGTGTTGTATTAGTGTTGTATTAGTGTTGTATTTGTGTTGCATTAGTGCTGTATTAGTGTTGTATTAGTTTTGTAAAAGTGTTGTATTAGTGTTGTATTAGTGTTGCATTAGTGTTGCATTAGTGTTGCATTAGTTTTGCATTAGTGTTGCATTATTGTTGTATTAGTGTTGCATTAGTGTTGTATTAGTGTTGTATTAGTGTTGTATTAGTGTTGCATTAGTGTTGTATTAGTGTTGTATTAGTGTTGTATTAGTTTTGTAAAAGTGTTGTATTAGTGTTGTATTAGTGTTGCATTAGTGTTGCATTAGTGGTGCATTAGTTTTGCATTAGTGTTGCATTAGTGTTGTATTAGTGTTGCATTAGTGTTGTATTAGTGTTGTATTAGTGTTGTATTAGTGTTGTATTAGTGTTGCATTAGTGTTGCATTAGTGTTGTATTAGTTTTGTAAAAGTGTTGTATTAGTGTTGCATTAGTGTTGTATTAGTGTTGCATTAGTGTTGCATTAGTGGTGCATTAGTTTTGCATTAGTGTTGCATTAGTGTTGTATTAGTGTTGCATCAGTGTTGTATTAGTGTTGTATTAGTGTTGTATTAGTGTTGTATTAGTGTTGCATTAGTGTTACATTAGTGTTGTATTAGTTTTGTAAAAGTGTTGTATTAGTGTTGCATTAGTGTTGTATTAGTGTTGTATTAGT
>OY759266.1:2657138-2814638 GCA_963662155.1 Lamellibrachia columna | reverse complement strand
TAGTAGTCTTGAATATCTTGGACTATTCTGATTGAAGACAGCGTTTAACTGAAAGCGTCTGCGCGGTGACGTCGTCGTCGAGTTGTTCAACGTATGGTGGTGTACGTCTGCGCGGTGACGTCGTCGTCGAGTTGTTCAACGTATGGCGGTGTACGTCTGCGCGGTGACGTCGTCGTCAAGTTGTTCAACGAATGGCAGTGTACGGAAAAAAATCCATAAAATAAGGGAAAGATATTTTCGGTAGAAACGCTAACCAGTAAAACGATCTTTTGTGAACCAAGGTTCAGTGAAATTTATTAATATTGATTCAAAGCTTCGGTGGAAAACGATATCCCAGTACTGTCACTGGCTCACCCCAACCGGCGACACAGCTCCCTCCGCGCGTAATCTTACGCCAGCTCAGTAACGTATCAAGCCGCTCTCGCCGCGCAGACGACATTTAGCAAAACAGTCACGGAAACACCCGTCAAGATGCGATTTCGCCACTAATAACAATTCCACGTTGTTGGTTGTCGGTGCACCGAGAAACCTCAATAAACCGCATTCATCGCCGCATACTTTTGCAATTCATAAGAAAGTAAACGGACACACTACATCTGACTGCTGAGTCATTGACGTGGATGATGAACATCCTGCCAGATGCCATCAGTAAAAGAGAGCCACTGTATGAAACCTCGCAGACACTGAAACCGGAGAACGACCAAAGGGCAATGGATGTTGTACTAGGTTCCCTATTCCATAAGCAACCTTTAATACAAATTAATTATATTTGAGCTCTTAGGCAACTTGCAAGAACTTGTTTGTCAACACAGGAAGTTTGTGTCTATTGGAGCTGGTGTGGATCAATTGAAAACGCCAAAAGCAATTCAAGATTAACATAAATTGAAACAATGTATATATGATAATTCTCTATTGGTTTATTCGTTATGATAAATTAAGTTCAGTGTTAATTTATTCATTTATTATTTAGAATAATAGTTGGTTTGGATAGCATAACTAACCCAAGCCCTGCGATAGCTTAAAACATTACAAACATAGCTTCATATATTCCATCTCAAATGTCGATCAAATGGATAAAACTGATGAATATGATCGAAGCTTGTTTCGAAAATTGTCAAAAAAATACTACTCCATATATTTAACGAATTACAATATGACACAGTAGTTTTCCGTCGTATACTCGAAGGATAACATTTGCCAAATATGATAGCACCACGGAGACAGAAGAGAATCAGTCATAAGTTCATTCGAGGTTCGTTTTCTTTCGAAGAACGAAGAAGGTTGTAAAAGAAATAAGAAGAAACTGTGAGAAGTGTCGTGTTCCATTAGACGCTCAATAGAATTTCTGAGAAAAAAAAAGCAACCGTTACTCATGATTCGCACTTGCACTCACACTGATGTTCATAACACTTCTGAGTTCGAAAGTACCTTACGGTTACGTATGAAACATTAATATATTCATGGAACTATTTGATCATTTAGAAATGACAAGATTTTAAAAAGATTGTCATCGATTGCAAAGACGGCAAGTGGACAAGGAAGCCTTTGGCTTATCGAGAGTCCAACAAGGCCACCCATGTGAAACCCGCCCTTACAAGATATTTGCCAATTTTGTTTTTAAACATATTCACGATGCATTTACACAATGTATAAAAACTTATTCAATTCACTTATTGTCTTCTGTGAGAATTAGTACTTTCTGATATGCAATCTACACTGATCGTTCGCTAATGTTTCCTCATGTCCTTTAGTTCTACTTCCTTCCTTAAGTGAGATAAAATACAAATATCATACCCATTCAACACATTTCAACAGAAAACAATTCTTTATCATTTTAGTTACTTATATATATATATATAAATTATATATATATATATATATATATATATATATATATATATATATATATATATGTATATATATATATATATATATATAAATTATATATATATAAATTATATATATATATATAAATTATATATATATATATATATATATATATATATATATATATATATATATATATATGTATATATATATATATATATATATATATGTATATATATATATATTATATATATATCGTAAGAAGGATATATATATATATATATATATATATATATATATCCTTCTTATGGTTGTTATATACATTCTTTAAGGCGATCTTCATAACTAGGGTTTCTCAGTTTCTCCGTTCTGGAATCATTTTAGTTGCTCTCCTCTGTGTTCGTTCTAGTGAATATATATATATATATATATATATATAAATGATATATAAATATATATATATATATATAAGTATATGTATATATATATATATATATATATATATATATATATATATATATATATATATATATATATATATATATATGTATATATATTATTATATATTATATATATCGTAAGAAGGATATATATATATATATATATATATATATATATATCCTTCTTACGATATGGTCTCCAAGCTTGCATACAGAATTCTAAATGAGGTACAATTAAATGGTTTTCCTTCTATGTTATGTTTCTCCTAATCAACCCAACAATTTGATTACCATTTGAAGCTGCAATACCACACTGCTCTGAAACTTTCATATCAGCACTTATTGTTACTCCTTAGTTCATTAGTAACGAGAGTTTCGCATAAATTGAACTAGACGTCTACGAAACACGTGAAGCAGGGTTTGGTAGACCGCTGTTATTTGGTGCCTGCTCAAGCTATAAACATGTTAAAAAGATTTAACAAGATTGTCATCCCTCAAGGCCAACAGCAGCTATAAACATGTTAAAAAGATTTAAGAAGATTGTCATATCTCAAGGCCAGTAGCAGTTATAAACATGTTAAAAAGATTTAACAAGATTGTCATCCCACAAGACCAGTAATAGCTATAAACATGTTAAAAAGATTTAACAAGATTGTCATCCCTCAAGGCCAGCAGCAGCTATAAACATGTTAAAAAGATTTAAGAAGATTGTCATATCTCAAGGCCAGTAGCAGTTATAAACATGTTAAAAAGATTTAACAAGATTGTCATCCCTCAAAGCCAGTAGCAACTATAAACTTGTTAAACAGATTTTAAAAGGTTGTCATCCAAAGAAACTGGCTCCAACTGGCGAGTGTACATGGAAGTCATTGGCTAATCGATAGACAAGCAATGTTTAATTTTTGTGTGGCGCGCTTATATCTGATACTTGTAAGTTTTATTTGTAAACAATATGTAATTATTCATATATTATACTTATTCGGTTCACAAATTTATGAAAGAAAAAAGTTGGTATGAGTAATACAAAAAAAACTTTTTTTAAACAGTAATAAAAATGAACTCAGTATAACGGCGGTTCGGTAACTGAAGAAGGCAGTCAGAGTTTGTCGAAACGTCGTAGCAGTGGGTACGCACGCACGTACGCACGCACGCACGCACACAAGCTCGTACGTACAAAAAGGTGCACACACATACACACGCACACTCACACACACACACACACACACACACACACACACACACACACACACACACACACACACACACACACACACACACACACACACACACACACACACACACACACACACACACACACACACACACACACACACACACACACACACACACACACACCCACACTCACACACACACACACACACACACACACACACACACACACACACACACACACACAGAAATGTTTGATACGTTAATTAGTTACTTGACGTCTTAGGTACTGGTTTCCAGATGATCGTTATGGCGCCTCATTAAACCCGAAGAAAGAACGTCGTTAAGACAAAGCGATTCAGTTTCAATTCCTACGGTGCCAGCTGGTGAAAACATGATATATGTAGTATGCATGTAAATTGAAGTCGTGTGATGATTAGATATAATACGCGTAAAAATCTGCCTGTCGAGCACAGAAGCGTCGTCTTGGAGAATTTTCCCAGAACCGCCAGTTGTTACTGTAAACATTGTCACTGCTACACATCACGTACAGTCGTGTGCCTGTAAACATCGTCACTGCTACACATCACGTACAGTCGTGTGCCTGTAAACATCGTCACTGCTACACATCACGTACAGTCGTGTGCCTGTAAACATCGTCACTGCTACACATCACGTACAGTCGTGTGCCTGTAAACATCGTCACTGCCACACATCACGTACAGTCGTGTGCCTGTAAACATCGTCACTGCTACACATCACGTACAGTCGTGTGCCTGTAAACATCGTCACTGCTACACATCACGTACAGTCGTGTGCCTGTAAACATCGTCACTGCTACACATCACGTACAGTCGTGTGCCTGTAAACATCGTCACTGCCACACATCACGTACAGTCGTGTGCCTGTAAACATCGTCACTGCTACACATCACGTACAGTCGTGTGCCTGTAAACATCGTCACTGCCACACATCACGTACAGTCGTGTGCCTGTAAACATCGTCACTGCTACACATCACGTACAGTCGTGTGCCTGTAAACATCGTCACTGCTACACATCACGTACAGTCGTGTTCCTGTCTAACGCTGCACGCAGCTTCGTATGAGTAAACTAAGATTTGCAATATATAAACTGTATCTGCTCGTCTCAACAACGTGTTGTCTTTGCGGTAGACCAACGGATCTCAGACACCGGAGCTTGTCCAAACACACTTGACGTCTCTGGTCTAGGCCATTTGGCAGGTTTCAAGAGCTCTTATGGTAATCTGGGCCAAGGTGACACTCCACAGAGATTTATATACAAAAATAATAATAATAATAATAATAAAAGTACTTATATAGCGCCCGATCAATCGAGATTGCTCTCAGGCACTTTATATACATAGTATATTATTTTACAGGCCACAACATTGCTAAGAGAATACTGAGAATAGTCTACACAAATGCTAAAGAATGCTAGCAAATTAACCATGTTAAAATATTCTATAACACTACTTTAAATATAGTTTGTAATACAAATAAAAGTAAAAAAATTATCATGAAACAAATTAAATATATAAAATATTGTAAAAACTACTTTAAATATATTCATTTATACAAGTAAGACTCAGAATATAAACATAAAAACGCTAAATACAATTATAAAAAACTTCTTAAGAACTATACTTTAAATAAGTTCAGTAATGCAAGTGAAAATAATAAAATAAATATGCTAAGAAAATAATATTTACAATCTAATGTACAATATACAATCCAATGAATGCCCATAAAATGTCCTCATCGGTGAGTTATAAAAAAGTTTGTTTGAAAAGGTGAGTTTTCAAAAGTGTCTTAAATACTTGTAATGATTTCGCTGTCCTCAGAGAAGGTGTTAAATTGTTCCATAGAACGGCTGAGCAAACAGCGAAACGGCGATCACCATGTGTGACAATCAATGAAACCGGTATGAATAAATGGGCTGGCAGCGAAGCAGATCGTAGAGTTCTGTTAATGGAGCAGTAGCTAATTAACTCAGCCAGGTGGTCCGGCGCCAGACCATTTAATGCACAATAGGTAAACAAAAGCACTTTGTAAGTTGGTCGCAAATGAACAGGCAGTCAGTGTAAACGCTGCAACACGGGTGTGATGTGTTCGTGTTTCCTTGTACGGGTAATGAGGCGAGCAGCACAGTTCTGTACCTTTTGTAGACGTTGCAGCGCCGTCTGTGGGAGACCATAAAGAAGAGCATTTCCATAATCTAAACGTGATGTCACTAGTGCGTGAACAAGTGTCTTGCATGATTCTTCGGTCAGATGTGGCCGAATTCGCCCAATATTTCTTATCTGATAGTAGCAACTTTTCACAGTGTTGGCAATCTAGTGTTCCATTTGCTATCAAATTGCACACCCAAATTGCGCACACACGATGAAGGTTGAATTCGATGACCGGCTACTGTAATGTATACGTCAGCAGGCAGACTGTCACGTTGCTTCACTGGGAAGAAGACGATCGCCTCACATTTCTCTCTGTTAAGTTTTAACAGGTTTTTGGTCAACCATGCAGCCACTTCCGCTATATACAATTCCACCTTCTTCAGTGCCGCCACAATGGATTCATCTCGTTCAACTGTGAGGTAGATTTGAGTGTCATCAGCATAACAATGATACTGCATACCAAATCTACACCCTTGTGGGACGCAACGCGTCAAGATTGAATCAACCGACTCGGCTCTTCCTATGCCACTGCAGCCACGCAAGCGTCTTGTCGTTCACGCCGAATGAGTGTTCAAGTCTTCAACAACTCATGACCGACTGTATCAAATGCGCACGACAAATCAAGCATCACGAGGATTGTTGTACATTTTCTGTCCAGTGCCGCGGCGATGTCATTTTGACACGGAGTAACGCTGTTTCTGTAGAGTGGCCGCATTGGTATGCAGATTGAAAAGGGTCGCGAAAAGCATTTTCATCAACGTGTGTGCTAATTTGTTTTGGAACCACTTTTTCAACCAATTTCGACACAAATGGCAAGTTCGACACAGGGCGGTAGTTCTGTAAGATGTCTTTATCCAGCGTAGGTATTTTCAAAAGTGGTTTAACGATTACATGTTTGAAATCAGCAGGTACATTTGATGTCGTGAGAGACGGGTTTATCGTAGCGGTGATTAGTGGCACTAACTCATGTGAACATTGCTTTAGTAGCAAAACAAATTGGTTGAGCGGACATGTCGCCGTGTGCTATAAGTTCGCCGTCCGGTGTTTACACATTAACAGCTCTTGTCAAGATCGCTTCGTAACGAGTTGGACAGTACTGAAGGTCCGTGGTCCCTTCGTAACGAGTTGGACAGTACAGAAGGTCCGTGGTCGCTTCGTAACGAGTTGGACAGTACTGAAGGTCCGTGGTCCCTTCGTAACGAGTTGGACAGTACTGAAGGTCCGTGGTCCCTTCGCTCCACCGCCAAATCATGCCGAACCATGTCGGCCCAGTAACTGTTACAGTGTGTGTGTGTGTGTTTGTGTGTTTGTGTGTGTGTGTGCTTGCGTGCGTGTGTGTGTGCGTGTGTGCGTGTGTGTGTGTGTGTGTGTGCGTGCGTGTGTGCGTGCGTGCGTGCGTACGTGTGTGTGTGCGTGCGTGCGTGCGTGCGTACGTGTGTGTGTGCGTGCGTGTGTGTGTGTGTGCGTGCGTGCGTGCGTGTGTGTGTGTGTGTGCGTGCGTGCGTGCGTGTGTGTGCGTGCGTGCGTGCGTGCGTACGTGCGTGCGTGCGTGCGTGCGTGCGTGCGTGCGTGCGTGCGTGCGTGCGTGCGTGCGTGCGTGCGTGCGTGCGTGCGTGTGTCCTTCTCTCGTTTATCCTTTTGTTCCACATAAATCACAAAGACAAATAAGTACTCATCTCTCTCTCTCCCCCCGTCTCTTCATCTCTCCCCCCTTTCCATTTCTCCCCCTCTCTCCATCTCAACCGCCTCTTGTCACGGTTTGTTGGGATTGAGAGGCGCGCCATTTTTGACGTGATCGCGCGCGATGTCAATCATGCCAATTATGGCCACGGATGTGGAAAATTAAAATGAATCCCCTGTCATGGAATAATGCACGTGCGCTTGTCTCTCCTGCAGTCCACAGGCCGCACAGTCGACAGTCAGGCGGGTGGGTTTTTGCCCAATTCTAACCTTACTTAACAGTGATTATACGCCACTTAACTTCGCGCATAGAATCTGTGTTGAAGTCGACTTATTCACCGACATTTGGTGAATACTTCGGCGCATCAAAGTAACAAGACAACATACAATGTAGGATCAATTTACTTACGCAAAAATGTTGTTCAAAGACATGAGGTTATAAATTATAAACGTGAATATTAACGAGGCTACCACCAGATATGTGCTAAGTATCATGCACATTTATGGCACACATGCAGATTATTGTGAAAACCTACGTATCATACCATTCACAATAGTCTTCACATAACAGAAAGACACTTAATTCATAAAAATCGCTGGATGTGTCGACAATAAACTTCAGAAGCGTGTACACGAACTGCGAAAGTTTATTGGAGTTTTTGGAAACTTTCTTTCTGATATGTATCCTGTTTGTTAAATGTCTAGATGTATCCTGTTTGTTAAATGTCTAGATGTATCCTGTTTGTTAAATGTCTAGATGTGTCCTGTTTGTTAAATGTCTAGATGTATCCTGTTTGTTAAATGTTAAATTCGCAGTGAACTCGTCTTTGTATCCAGCAGGCGTGGATCGTGTCTAGTCGCCACACTCCCGACAGAACGATAGGTGTCACTCTGTCATGGTATTTGTGTCACTCTGTCATGGTATTTAAACATGTGCGAATCTTTGGTGATGTTGAGACGAGAACAACACGTTGTGGGTGGAAAGATGCCAAGACATCTGACAATCTGCGCATCCGACTAAGAGTCAAACAGACAAGGTCACCCGTGTAGCACCGAAAGTCACACGGAACGTTGATTTTCTCACGAATGCCATTTTCGAGCGCTATGACGTCACAAACGCATGAATGAAACGAGAATGATGACTTGCGTTGATTTCCATCTTTGCTAAATACTCGAAATAGGTGTCAGCTTCTTTTACTAAGAAATGCGCTAATCGTAAACCAGAACTGACGAAGATTTCCGTATAAGTGATACTCACGTTCTAAGATTTTCGTTGGGTGTGTATGATAATAATATTATTATGTGTCAGATGCTAGCGTCTGCGTTTGTATTAGCTCCAGAAAGTACTGTGTGTATGATAATATCACGTGTTAGATGCTATAGCGTCTGCTTTTTGGGGTAGCGACAGTATTGGCTCCAGAAAGTACTGTGTGTATGATAATATCATGTGTTAGATGCTATATCTTCTGCTTTTTGGGGTAGCGACAGTATTGGCTCCAGAAAGTACTGTGTGTATGATAATATCACGTGTTAGATGCTATAGCGTCTGCTTTTTGGGGTAGCGACAATTTTGGCTCCATAAAGTACTGTGTGTATGATAATATCATGTGTTAGATGCTATAGCTTCTGCTTTTTGGGGTAGCGACAGTATTGGCTCCAGCAAGTACTGTGTGTATGATAATATCATGTGTTAGATGCTATAGCGTCTGCTTTTTGGGGTAGCGACAGTATTGGCTCCAGAAAGTACTGTGTGTATGATAATATCATGTGTTAGATGCTATAGCTTCTGCTTTTTGGGGTAGCGACAGTATTGGCTCCAGAAAGTACTGTGTGTATGATAATATCATGTGTTAGATGCTATATCTTCTGCTTTTTGGGGTAGCGACAGTATTGGCTCCAGAAAGTACTGTGTGTATGATAATATCATGTGTTAGATGCTATAGCGTCTGCTTTTTGGGGTAGCGACAGTATTGGCTCCAGAAAGTACTGTGTGTATGATAATATCATGTGTTAGATGCTATAGCTTCTGCTTTTTGGGGTAGCGACAGTATTGGCTCCAGAAAGTACTATGTGTATGATAATATCATGTGTTAGATGCTATATCTTCTGCTTTTTGGGGTAGCGACAGTATTGGCTCCAGAAAGTACTGTGTGTATGATAATATCATGTGTTAGATGCTATAGCTTCTGCTTTTTGGGGTAGCGACAGTATTGGCTCCAGAAAGTACTGTGTGTATGATAATATCATGTGTTAGATGCTATATCTTCTGCTTTTTGGGGTAGCGACAGTATTGGCTCCAGAAAGTACTGTGTGTATGATAATATCATGTGTTAGATGCTATAGCTTCTGCTTTTTTGGGGTAGCGACAGTATTGGCTCCATAAAGTACTGTGTGTATGATAATATCATGTGTTAGATGCTATAACTTCTGCTTTTTGGGGTAGCGACAGTATTGGCTCCATAAAGTACCGTGTGTATGATAATATCATGTGTTAGATGCTATAGCTTCTGCTTTTTGGGGTAGCGACAGTATTGGCTCCAGAAAGTACTGTGTGTATGATAATATCATGTGTTAGATGCTATAACTTCTGCTTTTTGGGGTAGCGACAGTATTGGCTCCATAAAGTACCGTGTGTATGATAATATCATGTGTTAGATGCTATAGCTTCTGCTTTTTGGGGTAGCGACAGTATTGGCTCCAGAAAGTACTGTGTGTATGATAATATCATGTGTTAAATGCTATAGCGTCTGCTTTTTGGGGTAGCGACAGTATTGGCTCCATAAAGTATTCGCAGGTGTATTGCAGCTATAGAGATTTATATGTGTGGTCCTCATCGTTAATGATGACATGTGTGTAAAATAAAATAAACATATTTAATTGTTAGTCCCATATATTGTCATTATAATAACTATGATGATGTTAACGATAATAATAATAATAATTCGTTCATTAACAGTTCTTTTTTAATAACTGTAGCATATCGTAGCATATTGAAGCTGCCTTCACTTTTAATGTAGCCCGTCGCGAATCAGGTCCGTTGATGTTGAAATGTGTAGTGCGCGAATGGTTGACGTAGCATGCAAAGTCGGTGAAACAGTTATACTAATGGACTTTGATCGTTAGATCGGGTAATTTGTAAAAGTGTAAAAAGCAAACATATCCATATCCATAGCCAATGTTTCTCCGAATTTCCGGAAGATGGCATATTTTTACTGTGAAAATTACAGTCAACGTTTAGATGGATCGTGTTCTTTATTCCGTTAACTGTGTTACAAGTACGTCGTCAACCATGTGTATTCCGTGTACTGTGTTACAAGTACGTCGTCAACCATGTGTATTCCGTGTACTGTGTTACAAGTACGTCGTCAACCATGTGTATTCCGTGTACTGTGTTACAAGTACGTCGTCAACCATGTGTATTCCGTTAACTGTGTTACAAGTACGTCGTCAACCATGTGTATTCCGTTAACTGTGTTACAAGTACGTCGTCAACCATGTGTATTCCGTTAACTGTGTTACAAGTACGTCGTCAACCATGTGTATTCCGTTAACTGTGTTACAAGTACGTCGTCAACCATGTGTATTCCGTGTACTGTGTTACAAGTACGTCGTCAACCATGTGTATTCCGTTAACTGTGTTACAAGTACGTCGTCAACCATGTGTATTCCGTGTACTGTGTTACAAGTACGTCGTCAACCATGTGTATTCCGTTAACTGTGTTACAAGTACGTCGTCAACCATGTGTATTCCGTGTACTGTGTTACAAGTACGTCGTCAACCATGTGTATTCCGTGTACTGTGTTACAAGTACGTCGTCAACCATGTGTATGCAGTGCTTAGAAAGGTGTTGTACCTTATATTGTTCTTATGGAATCCTAATTGTTCTTCCTCAATTTAATTATTTCACTCGTCTCGTAGAATAATTTCGCGAAAAATCAAACCTATAGTATCCATTACGACCCTCGTAGGGCAAACCACTGAATTACTTTTTTACAGGATATACCGATAAAAGGAAAAAGTTACCCGAGCTATCAATAAAAATTGTCCCAGCTATCGATCAAAGTTAACCGAGCTATCAATCAAAGTTACCCGAACTATTGATCAAAGTTACCCGAACTATTGATCAAAGTCAATTCTTACAACGATTTTAACAAAACATGCAGTCAACTCCGCATATTACTTAAACTATTCACGGTCTGCATATGTGAACATATGTGAACATCGACGATTACTGGAGGAGGGACTGTCAACTGTTGTAGGTGTTTTAAAGCAACGTTCCTGTTTGCTCGCATCTCGCTGCACCCCGCGACCTCGTATTTCTTGTGAAAGCCGCCATCTTGTCAAGATTTGTTCACCCGATCCCCGCCGTGTCGCTGTGGGTTGTTCTGTTGGACAATCCGAACAGCTGCACTGATGCGTCCCAGAAGAACTCGTTGCTCAGTGTCATACGTGTCAACTATTCTTGTGACGTGACGAGGTCCCGCACTTCGAATCAAAGGAATTCAGCAACACTCACTGACGCCAATGTCCCGCGTCAGGCAGACTTTTAGCTTTCAATGTGTCACGACGAAGGTGTGATTATGTTATCGTAATGTTGACGTTTACAAGTATTCACGGAAGTAGGACCATACGCGCAGCGTGTTCCGCAGCCTTTTGTTGTGTATTTTTTTGAAAAATAATGTATTGAGACTGGTGATATTTCGAATAGAATATTTCCAGCAAAAAAATTATAATCTTAAAGTTACACTAATTTGATAATGACTCTACATATCTTGAAAACTGGCGCAAACGCCTGATGTTCACTGATGTTTTCCATCATCTCAGCCCTCAATTTCTCTAGTTCGCAAACACAGATCTGTATTTGGTTGCTTTCTCTATCCATCACGCGATAACGTCACGTATACCTTCGGCTATTCGTGTTCCCCGTCACGTATGTTGCTTCCGTGTGGTCGTTCAACAAGACATCTGCTGATGGCAGTGACAGTTATATTTCCTGGTGTCACAAACGCGGGTGGCAAGATATGCTAACCAACCGCAATGCAAAGTAGTCAGTCAACATTTACGATGATCTGTAAACGTGACACCGCACGGTTCCTGTGAATTTGCGTATCGACTTCATAACACTTCGGCAGATGACGTTGCCGTCGGCAATTTCAACACATACCAATTAATATGGCCGGTAACATCGACCAATTGCATTATAAACCATTACGACGAACAATCTCAACTAGTGCCAGGCATATATTTATAAAATTGAAAATGTGTGTCTTTCGGATGAGTAACTAAAAGATGGAAACCCCTTCTACGTTATCTCTGCCAAGGGGTAGTAAAATACCCCCCCCCATACATAAGACGGGATAAACATGTGACATGTTGTGGCCTCGCGTACAAAACTTCTGCATTAGCCCCAGATAAGTTTGTTTTTAGTATAAATACAAATGACAGAAGACATCTAAAATCGATGAAGCCATACAGACATGCTCTCATGCATTCCGTGTTCTCAAACATTCCGTGCTCTCATGCATTCCGTGTTCTCAAACATTCCGTGTTCTCAGGCATTCCGTGTTCTCAAACATTCTGAGTTCTCAGGCATCCGGTGTTCTCAAGCATTCCGTATTCTCAGGCATTCCGTGTTCTCAAGCATTCCGCGTCCTCAAAAGTCTGCATTGCATACGGGGAATCCACACAACATGGCCGTCCTGGTACATTTATATATGCCAACATTACGTTAATTGACGACGCTAACAACCGGCAGACGACCAGGCTCACCAGTCTTGAGTCGGCTGTAGACGCGGTGGCAACGTATGTGGCTCATGAATTAAGATAAATGAGATATTTCCGCTTCTTCTTGTTTTTCCAGCAAACTGCTTTTTTGGTCATAGAGTGCCTCGACAACGTAAGTGACTTGAGACAATGTTATCATCTAGTGCAGTTTATTATACAACGTTATAAATGAAGTTCATCTGACCTCTTCCGCGTGTCTCAGTCTCGGTTATGTTGTGTACACGCGGCTCCTCCGGTGCTTCGTGATTAATTATTGGTTTCTCCTTCATAAATATTCGATGTTAAGGACGAGATCCGTTCATTGTCTTATTACAACGATCCCAGACCCCTGCTCCGCATCCGTTTTACATTATCGCTATTGCGTCATCTTTATTCTATTTTGTTATGTTATGTCAATTATATATTCATAGTTAATTACGTTACATTTTATGCGGTTCTTGCCACATTTCTTCATATTTCTAAATTGGTAACTCTTTCTCGCATCCAGCTTCCGACCCGAATCTCATGTTCCTGTGTTTTGTTTTGCACACGCCACATCTTCGACATCTTTAATCGCCATTCCTATTCCTATTTCATCGCCATTCCTATTCCTATTTCATCGCCATTCCTATTCCTATTTCATCGCCATTCATATTCCTATTTCATCGCCATTCCTATTCCTATTTCATCGCCATTCCTATTCCTGTTTCATCGCCATTCCTATTCCTATTTCATCGCCATTCATATTCGCCGTATTTCTAATGTGTAACTCATTCAGATCTGACCCCTAATTCTCGCAATCAATGTTAGATGCGTAAAATATATCAAATCGTTTATCTTTAAATCATCTATTTCGACCTACGTTCTCTGTGCATCAATTAACTACTGTTGTTAATCTAAATAAAAACATGTTGCTTCAGATTTGTGGAGTAGATTTATTACAAAGCATGTGATTCCACGTCATGACAATCAATCGTGTTCAACCATCAGTGATGAGTCCATCCCATTTTCGTATTTTCCTTTTAAGCAACTAAGTTTTGCAATTACATATTATTTTAATACCCCCGTTAAAGTTACAATGAAATACTTTCGTGGCAGCACCTAAAACATCAGTATTAATGCGGGGCAATATATCACAAACATCCCAAGTGACGACCGTAGCCGCCCGAAACGCAGCCTGCTTATGACGTCATAGACAGTTTTTTGCAAGCTGCGCGAAATGAAGATACTGACAAAAACCTGGGAAATGTAGATATATTGTTCAGTTATATCCAATGCTAAATCAGATAATAAAGATATACTATGGATGATGATACAGATGCGACTTTTTCACGGCCGTCCTTCTAGTCTTTATAGCTGAGTCGCGTAAGTCGTACTTGGGTCAAAGTATTCAGCTTAAAAGCCTTTATAATTACACTATTACTGGGCAATGCTTATATGGTATATAACGACGAACGTAATATCTGACGACGCTACAGCATAAAAATAAACAGACAGTCGACTGTGGCTTTTTGGAAGCGCGTATGTGCATTTAGATCACTCCGTCGTAGCGATATGTTGGCCGCAAACACTCAGCTCTACTTGTGCAGTGTTCGTGGTTTATTCACACTATGTAACAAGCGTTGTTTTTGTTCGGGGAGAGACGACGGAGAGAGACGACGGAGAGAGACGACGGGGAGAGACGACGGAGAGAGACGACGGGGAGAGACGACGGGGAGAGACGACGGAGAGAGACGACGGAGAGAGACGACGGAGAGAGACGACGGAGAGAGACGACGGAGAGAGACGACGGGGAGAGACGACGGAGAGAGACGACGGAGAGAGACGACGACACAGACCTGCGACTGACTGGAACGCCAAGAGCGCTATAGCAGTGGAGCGTGAGTCAGTCGGGCAGGGTTTCGTCTAGTGCTCGACGGGTGGTCTAGTCGTCTTATCCCTGCCGCAAAACAGAGCAACGAGACGCTGCTAAAACAACGTTGTGCGCGCTATTCTTTTAGAACGCGACATAATGTTATTTCCCATTAATTAATCATATGATGTTGTGATTTCAAAATTAAATACATTTTTATTAGTAATCATCGGAACAGAGAGATTATTTATTATAACAACAACCATCTCCGATCTGACGCATTGCCTGCCATTTACTGGTGATAACGGGAACAGTTCGAGATAAACGACTTTCGCTTATATTGACCGCATGACAACGCAATATTTGTTAAATACGTTTAGTAATTTTTTATTGTTTCAAATTAATAGAGAAAAGAGTTTGGCGACGCATTGTCTCATGGGAGATTTATTAATTTATCTCGCGGTTCAAAAATGAACAAATTGTCGTCGCAAACAGGAAACACTGTGCAGGGATGGTGTGGTCCGCCAGATTGCCTCTATCGGTTGAACAGCCCAGCGGGTGGTCCACATCGATCCCGGTCAGATCGACAGCGCGAAACGACGACTTCACACTGTCTCCGGTCACCCTAGACGGGTGCTCCTCGCCCGCGACACCCGCCTCGCTCGCCACACCCCCGAGCCTGACGCCTCGTCTACGGTGTCGCCTTCAGAGCCGGGGGGTTCATTTGAAAGAACGGACGATTACGACACAGTGACATCGATATACAGAGTTTGTACTCATAGTTCAATAGGCCGGGCCGGGTATCTATGAAATATTTAGGCATACTGTTGACAGAATTGTTTCTAAGAGTAGTAGTAAACAAAAAAGACAGTGCTCGAGTTTATAAATATGCACCCACGCGGACACGCACACGCACGCGCGCGCGCGCGCGCACGCCCGCCCGCACGCACGCCCGCACGCACGCACGCCCGCACGCATGCACGCACGCACGCACGCACGCACGCACGCACGCACGCACACACACACACAGTTCTTATTTGTATTTTATGTCACGCGTAGTTCTCACTACCTGGCTTCCATTCGCTGGTGTCTTATGTAAAGCGACTGGATACTTTGTCTTCTCTGTTCAAGTCGCTGACCCGGCGACATAGACGAGACGGAGGCGCCAGGTTCGGCCAAACAAATCACTTCCTGTGCATTAGCGCTGTCCGGATCGCCGCATACTGTTGAGCCCATGGTATCAGCGAGCTTCCAAACTAAGCCCTTATATTATTCTTTTTTTAACATGTTTAACTTGTCACAAATAGTTTCAGAGTAGACGAGGTATTACTTTTAAAGCGCCTTGGGGGCGAACCGCCAGACATGCCTCATGCATGATCTGCTGGTGAACAATATATCTACGTGGTGTGCATTTTAGAAATTTAACTCGAAGGGTATCCGCATTGCGAAATTAAACCAGGAAGATTGGCCCGTATTAGTTTGTCCCGTGAATGTCAACATCCGCTCATGGAAAAGTTGCGCACGCACGCACGCACGCACGCATGCACGCACGCACGCACGCACGCACGCACGCACGCACACACACTCTGCTCAACTGATGTTGTTTTAGCAAAAATAAATATAGATAATAGTTATGTATTATCCGTTGTAGAGCATGAATTTAATACACAATTCACAGTTATTAAAATAAATAAGTATAGACAAAAAATAATTCATCTTGAGAGAATATTTATTATAAGTTAGCGAATCTGGTACAGGTATGTAAGCGAATGAATAATAAAATTATAATATTTTGTTGAAACGAATCTAGTACAGGTATGTAAACAAATGAATAATACTATAATATTTTGTTTACACCAGCTGGATTATATTCATGGGCGTCCGCAGGTGTGGGGGTAAGGGGGGACTTGCCTCCCCTGTATCTGGAATTTTTTTCGGACGTATATTCGTGAGCTGAAAGTTTATGTTAACTTTACGTTATATATATATATATATATATATATATATATATATATATATATATATATATATATATATATATATATATATATATATATATAAATATTGTATTTATTATATATATATATATATATATATATATATATATATACATATATATGTATAAAAGTAAATACAGCAGATATATATATATATATATATATATATCTGCTATATTTAATTATATACAATTATAACATTACTGTCCATTGAATGTGGATATGTTGGTAAATGTAAATATGTTAGCGTTTAACTAATCACGTGACTTATAACGCTACTCAACGAGATTCAGCGCGAAAATCCATATCAATGAATGCAGTTTATCAGCATGGCCTTTAGTTTAGGTTTACTTGTTATCTTTGCTCGGTCAGGAGTAGACCTCGGTCAGGAGTAGACCTCGGCTAGGAGTAGACCTCGGTCAGGAGTAGACCTCGGTCAGGAGTAGACCTCGGTCAGGAGTAGACCTCTGTCAGGAGTAGACCTCTGTCAGGAGTAGACCTCGGTCAGGAGTAGACCTCTGTCAGGAGTAGACCTCGACCAGGAGTAGACCTCTGTCAGGAGTAGACCTCGGTCAGGAGTAGACCTCGGCCAGGAGTAGACCTCGGTCAGGAGTAGACCTCGGTCAGGAGTAGACCTCGGTCAGGAGTAGACCTCGGTCAGGAGTAGACCTCGACCAGGAGTAGACCTCTGTCAGGAGTAGACCTCGGTCAGGAGTAGACCTCGACCAGGAGTAGACCTCGGTCAGGAGTAGACCTCGGTCAGGAGTAGACCTCGGTCAGGAGTAGACCTCGGCCAGGAGTAGACCTCGGTCAGGAGTAGACCTCGGTCAGGAGTAGACCTCGGTCAGGAGTAGACCTCGGTCAGGAGTACACGTTGGTCAGGAGTAGACGTATTAACTGGATTTGATGCAAATGTAGGGTTCGTGTCATCAGAGATATTTGTGTAGTCACTGCTGTCTGGAAGGGACTCGAGGACTGAGTGGGGTTTGAGGTATTAACATTGCTTGCGAATAAACACCATAGTTTTGGTTGTCCACCGGCTCAATCGTAAGGCCGCACTTATTACGTTGGTGCTTCCAGCGTCTACTTGTCAAGTCGAACGGTCTTTCAGCACCTTGAGGCGAGTTAAGACCTGGCTTCGTTCAACGATGTCTACTGAACACATGTCTGGCTGTGCATACTTAGCGTGCGTCGACAGAAGGTGATGGACAGAAAGGATGCCATCATCAAGGACGTGATTGACCGCTTTGGGTCTGAAAGGCGTTGCCTGCAGTTTTTATTCAGCCAGTAACTGGAAAAAAGTATATTTCATCATTGTATGTAAATGGTTGAATACATGGTGTATGCTTTGCTATGTCTATGCTTTATTATGTCCCAAAAATGTTTGCCCCTCCCTGGAAAATTCCTGCAGACGCCCCTGATTATAGTCACTGTCCCAATGTGACAATTGACAATTGGTGCAGCCCAATTTATAAATTTCTAGTCCATTATTGTGCTGCATAAACAGGATTCAACACTCAGCAGTGCTTCATTAATTCAAAACTGCTTTCAGTTGTTTGTGGTTCCATAAATCCATGTGATGCACTTTCCATGATTGTTGAGGTCCATGATGATGTGAGTGATTTCAACATATCTTTGAGACAGCCTGAAAGCAAACATGATCGTCACAACAATGATAACAACTTAGTGTCCAAGTGGATGATAGTTGCATTTATCATAACATAGGATAGAAGAAGAAACCGAGACACCAGTACTTGTACTTCTTTGTATTTATCATAACATAGGATAGAAGAAGAAACCGAGACACCAGTACTTGTACTTCTTTGTATTTATCATAACATAGGATAGAAGAAGAAACCGAGACACCAGTACTTGTACTTCTTTGTATTTATCATAACATAGGATAGAAGAAGAAACCGAGACACCAGTACTTGTACTTCTTTGTATTTATCATAACATAGGATAGAAGAAGAAACCGAGACACCAGTACTTGTACTTCTTTGTATTTATCATAACATAGGATAGAAGAAGAAACCGAGACACCAGTACTTGTACTTCTTTGTATTTATCATAACATAGGATAGAAGAAGAAACCGAGACACCAGTACTTGTACTTCTTTGTATTTATCATAACATAGGATAGAAGAAGAAACCGAGACACCAGTACTTGTACTTCTTTGTATTTATCATAACATAGGATAGAAGAAGAAACCGAGACACCAGTACTTGTACTTCTTTGTATTTATCATAACATAGGATAGAAGAAGAAACCGAGACACCAGTACTTGTACTTCTTTGTATTTATCATAACATAGGATAGAAGAAGAAACCGAGACACCAGTACTTGTACTTCTTTGTATTTATCATAACATAGGATAGAAGAAGAAACCGAGACACCAGTACTTGTACTTCTTTGTTCTTACTAACATTAAAGCTTGTAAGTTTAAATTTGTATTTTTTTAAATATTGATGTACTATATTGATGTCAATATTGAAGTGTATATATATTATTCCAAGGGCCAGAAAACCATTTAGTATTGTCATGAGGTCAGTCTGTGTCTTGACTCAAATTATTATTATTTTATTTCGTTATGGAATCGTTAATTAGAACTGGCACTTTTGAGGTGGAATTAGAATTGATACGCTGCATATGGGGTGTAATTAGATGTGTCTGAATTGATGACTCAACTAGATTAACATTATATACATGACCTGAAAAAAACTTTAAACTTCTAGGATAAGCTTAAAATATCAGTTGACATGTCCCATTCACATACTTATTTCTGGGGAATAGCACACATGTTGATGCGTTATGCAATGTGGTGGTGCAAAAATGTGCTAGATAGTTTCTAAATAGTTATCAACATTATTCTACTATTCTTCATGGCATAAGGATACGTTTATCAAAGCATGCACTTTTGTGAATATATAGGTTGAACTGATTTGTTGGAAAACAAAATTACCTTTAAGATGACATTACGACTTTTTTACTTATCAGAAAACACGTTTTCTTAAAAAAAATGCACCATTACGTGACATTTTAGAGAGTTTCCATTTGTTAAATACTGTTACATGTTAACTGTTTCATTGTGTTTAGCCTTTGTACATTTTAAAATAATACAAAATGAAGTTATCTTTTGTGAAAGCCTTTTGCCAAAGAATAGTCATACACATATCACTGTCTATGATAAAGTAGTCTTTTATACAGCTGATGCAATGTGACATGAATGAAATTGCCCAAGATTCGAAACAGCATCATAAGGATTGGAACTCGGGTTGTCTCGATTGAAGGTTTGGTGTTCATGTCACCATGTCACCATATCACCATGTCACAGTGTCACCATGTCACCGTGTCACCGTGTCACCATATCACTATGCCCCACTGACAGTGACTGACAAGTGGTAGCTGATAAGCAAATAGTCCTAGTTTGGTAGTTTAGTGTGAATTTCATAATAAAATAATTTATATTTACAAATTGTATGCTTAAGTACTTTCCTATTTTTCCATTGACCTAACAATAATCAATATTATAATTAATTAGATGTTTTTTTGTAATTATAATAATTTTATCCCTACAGCATACATATCTAAGCAAAGCCAAAGGTTGACAACATACAATTAATTAAATATAATACTACGAACACATGGTTGAAAATTAACTGTTGCATGCGAATGCACTTAATTAAACCAATTGTATTAGTACCGTGACCTTGTGGCGTCGCCTATGACAAATGTTCTACGCTATTAACAGTGAATAGGTCTCTACAAAGGCCGGATAACAATGACAAGCAGTTTATAGAAGGTTGTTCAATAATTCACACGTGATCAAGAGTGTTATGGATGAAAATAATGCCACCATGTTATGATGTCATTACGTATACATTTCAGTGCCAGCCATGTGAAAAAAGGGAACTTTACTTGCGACATATGTTTCAATATGGTTTATATGTCCAACGATTAATGAATATTTTGTAATTTCATTTTGCTTACGATGGCCCAGATGGCAAGTGGACAAGGAAGCCATTGGCTTATCGAGAGTCCAACAATGTTCATCTACGTGTAACCAGCCCTCCTGCGATATGTGTTAACTTTGTTTTTAAACATATTCACGCTGCTAGCAGTTATACAATCCGTAGACAATTTGTTCCATTCATTTATTGTCCTCTGTGAGAACGAGTGCTTCCTGATGTCCAATCTACATTGATCCTTTACTAATTTTGTCTGATGTCCTCTAGTTCTACTATCTTTCTTGGGTGAGAAAAACATATTTCTATCAATATTTTCATACCCATTCAATATCTTAAAACTTCAATCCTCTTAGCCTCCTTGTCTCTAGAGTAGTTAAACCACATTCTTTCAGGCGTTCTTCATAACCAAGGGCAAGGTCTTTTTTACTTGTCTGCCTACCAGCAATCGCGCGTCAACAGAACTCGGGAGCATGATGTAACTGATTTCGACGTCACAGGTTTGGCGACGGGAGCGCGGCGTAATTGATGACGTCGCGGGCTCCACCAGGCGCCAACGACCGCGTCGCCACTTGTTGATGTGTCAAGCCTTTCACGAAAATAAACACGTTTGAGTAAACAGAAGGGTATCTGGCCTGCGTCACTCGTCAGATCTGGAGACTCCCTACACCACTGGTGACATTTCGCTGACCATTTGCAGTGTCCTCAGTGATCAAAACCACACATGACTAGACAGTGTATCCATTGTCTAGTAAACTGGCGTTAAGTCATAACATTTGTTCTTCTTTCACATACAGATAATATTTTGCTGGAATGTTGCTTATAAAAAGTCCAGTAAAATAAATGGTTTATCTTTCCACACTGGAAAAGAATCTGTTTGGAAGCATTTTACGTGGGATAAAATGGTAAATTACTCTCAAAAATGCAGCAAAAGTTTACCCTATGACTCTTAGCGGAGCAAATTATTACACGTTTTGGTTTAACGAATAGTTACTTATATGCACAAGTTTTCTTTACTATAAAGTTTATGTGGTAAAAACAATATCACTGAGGTCATTGTCCATAGGTTTGTCATAATTTATCGAATACATTTTTTTCAAATTGACATATTTGTTAGCTTTAAAATGATTTCACTCAAGGTTTTCTTTTGATTACAACTATTCGAATTTACTCTTTCAATGGTACCCTTCTTTTAGATATGGACTGACTGTGTTATTCTTATGTTCATCAGATAGCAAGGCAGGCAAACAGGCTCTCTCGTGCGCGGCTGAGTCAGTATTCTTCTTCTCTTGATTCGCGATCGATATTGTCTTTCCCCAATATAATATGGCCTCATTTTGTTTTTTTTTCTTTGAATCACACGAGTCAACAATGCAATTGTTTCTGGTGGCGTACTGGGTGGTTGCTGACATGTTTCTGATGGCGTACTGGGTGGTTGCTGACATGTTTCTGATGGCGTACTGTGTGGTTGCTGACATGCCGTAGCATCTGGTAAACACAAGAACTAAATAGTCAAAGAAATCAATTCCCGAAGAAGGCAACCGAGGGGGAAACGCTAAGTGATTACATTTGAACAGTGTAGCTAAAAAAATATTAACTAAATTATTATGTAATGACGTGTCCAGTGTTATACATTACTTCCATCAATACATGTTCTTGTCATCGTCAACAATCTCCTTGTTTTATTTCATAAACAAATATTCTTGAATTGGCGAAAATGTTCATCAATTTGGTATCATTGCAGGTTCATGTGATACGGATGAAGAGACGGTGATGTTGAGACGGTCCCGACTTTGGTAGTAGTTCGCTGCCTGTGTTTACCTGGCCATACTTTAGGACAACGACACTTGTTGTGCCCAGGTTAAACTTTGATAATAGTTTGCTGCCTGTATTTACCTGGCCATACTTTAGGACAACAACACTTGTTGTGCCCAATTTAAACTTTGGTAATAGTTTGCTGCCTGTGTTTACCTGGCCATACTTTAGGACAACGACACTTGTTGTGCCCAGGTTAAACTTTGGTAATAGTTTGCTGCCTGTGTTTACCTGGCCATACTTGAGGACAACGACACTTGTTGTGCCCAATTTAAACTTTGGTAATAGTTTGCTGCCTGTGTTTACCTGGCCATACTTTAGGACAACGACACTTGTTGTGCCCAGGTTAAACTTTGGTAATAGTTTGCTGCCTGTATTTACCTGGCCATACTTTAGGACAACAACACTTGTTGTGCCCAATTTAAACTTTGGTAATAGTTTGCTGCCTGTGTTTACCTGGCCATACTTTAGGACAACGACACTTGTTGTGCCCAGGTTAAACTTTGGTAATAGTTTGCTGCCTGTGTTTACCTGGCCATACTTGAGGACAACGACACTTGTTGTGCCCAGGTTAAACTTTGATAATAGTTTGCTGTCTGTATTTACCTGGCCATACTTTAGGACAACAACATTTGTTGTGCCCAATTTAAACTTTGGTAATAGTTTGCTGCCTGTGTTTACCTTGCCATACTTGAGGACAACAACACTTGTTGTGCCCAATTTAAACTTTGGTAATAGTTTGCTGCCTGTGTTTACCTGGCCATACTTGAGAACAACAACACTTGTTGTGCCCAATTTAAACTTTGGTAATAGTTTGCTGCCTGTGTTTACCTTGCCATACTTGAGGACAACAACACTTGTTGTGCCCAATTTAAAATTTGGTAATAGTTTGCTGCCTGTGTTTACCTGGCCATACTTGAGGACAACAACACTTGTTGTGCCCAATTTAAACTTTGGTAATAGTTTGCTGCCTGTGTTTACCTGGCCATACTTGAGGACAACAACACTTGTTGTGCCCAATTTAAACTTTGGTAATAGTTTGCTGCCTGTGTTTACCTGGCCATACTTGAGGACAACGACACTTGTTGTGCCCAGGTTAAACTTTGGTAATAGTTTGCTGTCTGTGTTTACCTGGCCATACTTTAGGACAACGACACTTGTTGTGCCCAATTTAAACTTTGGTAATAGTTTGCTGCCTGTGTTTACCTGGCCATACTTTAGGACAACGACACTTGTTGTGCCCAGGTTAAACTTTGGTAATAGTTTGCTGCCTGTGTTTACCTGGCCATACTTGAGGACAACAACACTTGTTGTGCCCAGGTTAAACTTTGGTAATAGTTTGCTGCCTGTGTTTACCTGGCCATACTTTAGGACAACGACACTTGTTGTGCCCAATTTAAACTTTGGTAATAGTTTGCTGTCTGTATTTACCTGGCCATACTTGAGGACAACAACACTTGTTGTGCCCAATTTAAACTTTGGTAATAGTTTGCTGCCTGTGTTTACCTGGACATACTTTAGGACAACGACACTTGTTGTGCCCAGGTTAAACTTTGGTAATAGTTTGCTGCCTGTGTTTACCTGGCCATACTTGAGGACAACGACACTTGCTGTGCCCAGGTTAAACTTTGGTAATAGTTTGCTGCCTGTGTTTACCTGGCCATACTTGAGGACAACGACACTTGTTGTGCCCAGGTTAAACTTTGGTAATAGTTTGCTGCCTGTGTTTACCTGGCCATACTTGAGGACAACGACACTTGCTGTGCCCAGGTTAAACTTTGGTAATAGTTTGCTGCCAGAGTTTACCTGGCCATACTTGAGGACAACGACACTTGTTGTGCCCAGGTTAAACTTTGGTAATAGTTTGCTGCCTGTGTTTACCTGGCCTTACTTGAAGACAACGCCCAGGTTAAACTTTGGTAATAGTTTGCTGCCTGTGTTTACCTGGCCTTACTTGAAGACAACGCCCAGGTTAAACTTTGGTAATAGTTTGCTGCCTGTGTTTACCTGGCCTTACTTGAAGACAACGCCCAGGTTAAACTTTGGTAATAGTTTGCTGCCTGTGTTTACCTGGCCTTACTTGAAGACAACGCCCAGGTTAAACTTTGGTAATAGTTTGCTGCCTGTGTTTACCTGGCCTTACTTGAAGACAACGCCCAGGTTAAACTTTGGTAATAGTTTGCTGCCTGTGTTTACCTGGCCTTACTTGAAGACAACGACACTTGTTGTGCCCAGGTTAAACTTTGGTAATAGTTTGCTGCCTGTGTTTACCTGGCCTTACTTGAAGACAACGCCCAGGTTAAACTTTGGTAATAGTTTGCTGCCTGTGTTTACCTGGCCTTACTTGAAGACAACAACAACAACAACAACAACAACAACAACAACAACAACAACAACAACAACAACAACAACAACAACGCCCAGGTTAAACTTTCTAGTTGCTCGTTAGCAGCAGACCTATTACGTTTCAGAAATGACAAAACTGGATATTTGTGCGATATGCAAAATCACAAGTCTAGTCACCAAACGACGAATTCGTTCCGCATCAGTCAAAGGATAACATTCACTACTGCCAAAAAAAGATATCAAAGACATAAAATAATACTTTTACTGAACAATATCAGAAACTTTTACAATTTTGATGAAGTGTTTCGCCAACAAAAACGTTAAATTGTGCTCGGCGACCATGTTCGCAAACAAGGTTTCGGCAGTAATGACACGACTAGCGATCTTGTGGTCCTTGGGGTCAACAAAAAGTGAGGCGATCGTTAGCCGCAATATTTTGTCCAGACTGACGTGCTATAATCTGGTCTGATGGCGAACTGCATCGTGCTCCCTACGCGGCCATGCTGAAGCGCGAATTACGCACTCAGCAAAATGCACACGTTTCGACTCTGTCCAGATTGAAGTGCTGTAATCTGGTCTGATGGCGAACTACATCGTGACACGCCTAACGATCTCGTGGTCCTTGGGGTAGACAAAAAACGAAGTGAGGCGATCGTTAGCAGCAATATTTTGTCCAGACTGACGTGCTGTAATCTGGTCTGATGGCGAACTACCACGATCTCCCTCAGCGGCACGCTGACGTGCGAATTACGCACCCAGCAAAATGCATACGTTTCGACTCTGTCACTTCGCCCGATCCAATGTATATCGGCGGCCCACGACTGCTTGAATTTCGAAGAATATTTCTTTTTTTTAACAGAGGACCGTGAGGGAAACACGATCTCTTCGCCATGTTGTCATGCAGGCCACATCTGATCGCGGGAACGCTTGATTGGATTCAATGTTTGCAGACCACGTGATAATTTCAATCAAATTAAAATGTAAATAGCATAATTCTGGTGGCGAGGGAATTCAGAAATATCCAACAATACGATTATTAACAGTGTTGCTATTCGGAAAGTTTTGCCACAACGGAAATTGGGAAATATTTATTTCTAGAAACGGAGCGTGGTCAGAACATTTGGGGGAAAACGGGAGGAATCATGAAAAACGGGAGATTTAATTTCCCGCGCGGGAAGACGGGAGACGGGTCCCAAAACAGGGAGGCTTCCGCCCAAAACGGGAGGATTAACAGGTCTGGTTAGCCGTATGTGCAGGCATGTGACGTGTGACAGTGACGGAAGGGTCCCCGGTGTAAGATGGAAGTATCCCCGGTGTACGATGGAAGGATCCCCGGTGTACGATGGAAGGATCCCCGGTGTACGATGGAAGGATCCCCGGTGTACGAAGACAGAATCCGGTTTGTTTGGGCGACAAATGACTGGATCATCTTCCACGTGGATCTTCTCGAAAATCAAACAGTAGGAATTGACGAAAACGCAACTGAAGGTCGGTGACAAGGCACAAGTTAAAGTGTACAGGTTTTTAATTAAAACCGAATCGTAATTGTGCGCACAGGAAACTGCCTGACTGACGCTCAGCTCTGGTTTCAATGGGAAAGTCAATATCGCAATGTAGCCTACTTTATCTTTTTGCAGCGACTTTAGCTAGACGTGCAAAGACTCAACTAATGCTACATCTTATGTGTTTATAACCATCAATAGATTAATGATCTGCTTATTTTCATTTAACCGAATTGTAGATCGCTATTACTGCCAGATTGCATGTTATTTGTTCATTGTGAACAAAAGATTTATGTTTTGCTTATTTCCAGCTTCCGATGTATCGATCATTATCTACGCCCAGCGTTAGATGACAACGAAAAAACCCAATAACGAGCAATATAGGTCGGAATAATTGACCTAGAGCAACAAAGATAAATGACACCGATTCGTTGGTCGTAGCTTATCATTACAGGCTGCCTGTGTCGACGAGGCCACGAGTTTCTGGACCATAAATCACGCTACTAATGTAGTCTACATTCCCCGCGTTTTCGTGTCTGAAACGGGTTCCCTGTAGTGAGGAATTCATTACGTTTATGTAATGAAGGCCGTCTAGGAAGACATCCTAGGCACACTGGCACGTCTTTCGTGGGATTACAATGAACTATACATAAAGGCTAGTTTTCAAAGCGAATAGCATACGTTTATTTTATCATCTGGTCTAAAACTACTATTACTTATACTTTTATAAATATATTCTTTTTATTGATGCTGTTCTCGAGTGCATCTTTCAGTGGCTTCTACACTGACCATTCTGCTAAAGGTATGACCGCTCTTTGATCTGAAAGAGACGAATCTGAACATACACATCTTTCAAAGTGTACTCTGGGTGTTCGCGATGAATATTTGTCTTAAATACTGTTAAGCGATCTCGATATATGTCGCAAACATAGTGTATTTTAATTCATCGCCAAATCGTGTATTATTTTTATAAACACTAATAAATTCAATGTTGCCATAAACCAGTCTTTGGGGCAACGAAAATTGTTGTAGATTTTCTTTAAACGGGCGACACAGCGGTTGGTCTACCACAGTCATAAAGCTCCCAGAGGGGAATGATTGACATGACTCTCTCCCAGTCTTCTGGGAAGCGGCCAAGAATAACTTGTTTATCTTGAGTTGTAAGTTTGGTGACGATGATAAATGACCATTGTCGCCAAGTAGGGGCAGATGTGTCCATACAAAATATTAGGAAGCACGAGGATCTACAAGGTTGAGGGGTTTCTAGACAAGTTAGTTAGGAGCAAATGTTAGTAAGCAAAACACATGTTTAACGCAAGTAATGAACTTTGATGATGATGATGATGTGACTATGGCATACTACAGGAAAACACGTCATTCTCAACCCAGCAGATGTCTAAGCTCACTTTAAGTATATTTATAAAACATGTTTTCCTTTACGGTGTTTAAAATAATACAGATTCATTTCCAATTGAGCGCGCACGTGGTCACGCTATGTAGCCCCCTCCCCCCCCCCCCGTGAAACCTCAGTAGTCCGCTCCTCGATAATCCGTTTTATTCAGTAATCTGCAGGTTTTTGTGAACAGATCTCGACGCACTGTAAATTACTTCATTATTGCGAGATTCATCAATCGACGTACTGCTCTAAGCCAGCCAAGACCCTTCGCAACCAAAGTCTCAGTTATGTACAGATTTGTATTCTTCTAATAATTGTCTCACTGTTTTGACAGTCTCTCATAACTCTCATTTGTATACAATGTATGTATTGTATACAATGGATGTAGGCATGTGTATTGTAATGTATGGAGTGAGACTATAATAAAAGATCTACTTACTTACTAACTTACTAACTTACTTACAACACCTTTCGACCAGCGTGACTGAGGACAAACACCGCGGAATGTGAGACACAGCAAGCACAGAGGCGATGTAACCACCATTTCCTATCTATATGGAAATACACACGTAGACTGTCGATTATACGAGGTGAGGCTGTTTATTCGCAGGTAGAGACATGTCTCAAGATAACGATTACGTGGCTTAGTGGAGCGTTGTAATGTCTGCATGTCCATCCAGCATCTACTGGAATGAGACAGTGACGAGTGATTATGTTGTAGTGTATTTTTTATCTTATAACTGATTGTTAACTGTGCTCTCCGCCAATCAAGTTTGAAGACAGTTTATTTTAATTAAATAAATCATATTGATATTTTACCGTTTACGTGGATGACCTTGTGGTGTCCCATGCAGTCAAGGGGTCAAGGTCGAGGCCTAGGTTGAACACAGTGTGTCCAGTTGGTGTTGTTCGGTAACCACGAACAGGTTTTCTTTAGCCAACAGCTAAAACGCCTCCTTGGAATGCAAGTCCTTGCCAAGTATAGACACCGTATGGGTCGTGGTCTGCGACCCGTTGGCTTGTAACCTGGATATTGTTGTATTAAACAAAGTGTGTTTATTGTGCAGTGGACTCGGCTTAAAACCTCCATTCTCAACTGATTTAGCCTGTTGCGAATCCGGTTCGTTCATGTCCAAGTGTGGTGTTAGTGTGGTGTTAGTGTGGTGTTAGTGTGGTATTAGTTTGGTGTTAGTGTGGTGTTAGTGTGGTGTTAGTGTGGTGTTAGTTTGGTGTTAGTGTGGTGTTAGTGTGGTGTTTGTGTGGTGTTTGTGTGGTGTTTGTGTGGTGTTAGTGTGATGTTTGTTAATAGTTTAAGTAACATCCGCAGTCAATTTGATAAAAAATATGCGTATTTAAAAAAAATCATCAAAAGAAATGACTTTAGTCGTTAGATCTGGTAAGGCTTAAAATACTGTATATCCAGTTTGCGGGTCACTGCCGGTCGTGGACGTGACTTCCATCCTCTCGGCGATTACATGACAAAGTTACGAAATTTCAGCAACTTGTCATGGGTGAGTTTTAGCATTTCCATTTTCACTTCCATTAATATTTGATCAAACATTAAGTAATTTAGTGGTTTGTCTTCACAAAAACGTTATAAAAAAGATGTACAAACGAGCATGCATGTTGCAGTGGATAGTAGGTAGGTTTGATATTTCGCAAAATGAATCGAATTGTGGACGGACCTTTACTTCTGGTCTGAGCCATTCGATTCTACTAAACGGCTGCTTCACTTAGGCGGCGCATTTTAATACAGCAGGAATAGGGAATGGTTTTGTTACAGTCAATATATTTGATTCTACTAACCGACTGTTGTTGTTATTCGTGATTTTATTAAGCGGAGTTCACTGTATTGCCCACAAAGCCAATTAGGCCTCCTTCTATCCCCCGTCACGCCATCAGGCTCAAGCATAATGACAAGACAGTTATTATATTTATTTATTTATTATTAAATTATTTATTGTTTCCTTTGACATAAAACTTGAGATCTTTTATTTTATTCTTAAAATATGCAACATTTCAATGAAATACATGTAGTCATCATACAAACTGCACATTAAAGACTTCCGTTAATGTATTAATTGTTGTTCTTTTCAATATACTTGTACACATATCATCAGCTGTGGTTTTGTTGAACAGTTGACAGAGAATTAGTCTACAACATTCAACAAGATGGAGGAAATGATGGATTGATGGAAATTTAATATATATATTTCCCTAGATACATTTAAGGTCTCTCCTCAAATCGATTGTTTCGCTAGTCTCATTTCAAATCAAACCTACCTAGAATCCACTGCAACAGTCTAGCTCTTTGTGCAACTTTTGTATCTAGTTTTTGTGAAGTCATCAGACAAACTGTTAAAGTAGTTAATGCTTGTTCAAGCATTAAATGACGTGAAAATCGAAATGCTGAAATATTACGATTTTCACCCTTGGTGAAATTTCATGACTTTGTCTTGTGATCGGCGAGAGGATGGAGGTCACGCCCATGATCGGCATTGACCCACACAGTGTTTACCATTTTGGATATCTACTGTTTGATCCTTACCAGATGTAACGACTAAAATCAATTCTTTCGCTGATTTGAATCAAAATAGGATTTTTTTAATTAAATCGACTGCGGATGTTACATAAACTATTCACACACTACATATTTGGACACAAATGAACCGAATTTGCGATAGGCTAAATCAGTTGAGGGAGCAGTTTTAATGTTTGGTCTAACATTAATTGAAGTTAAAATGGGAACGCTGAAAATATACGAATTTCACCTTGGTAAAATTTCGTAACTTTGTCATGTGATCGGCGAGACCCGCACCGTGTTTACCATTTTGGATATCCACTATTTCGAACTTCACCAGATATAACAACTTTGTCATGTGATCGGCGAGACCCGCACCGTGTTTACCATTTTGGATATCCACTATTTCGAACTTCACCAGATATAACAACTTTGTCATGTGATCGGCGAGACCCACACCGTGTTTACCATTTTGGATATCCACTATTTCGAACTTCACCAGATATAACAACTTTGTCATGTGATCGGCGAGACCCACACCGTGTTTACCATTTTGGATATCCACTATTTCGAACTTCACCAGATATAACAACTTTGTCATGTGATCGGCGAGACCCGCACAGCGTTTACCATTTTGGATATCCACTATTTCGAACCTTACCAGATCTAACAACTAAAGTCAATTCTTTCGATGATTTGAAAAAAAATACGCATATTTATATTACGTTGACTGCGGATGTCACATAAACTATTCACACACTACAAATTTGGACTTGAACGAACCGGATTCGCCATAGGCTAAATCAGTTGAGGATGACGTTTTAAGTGTTGGAGGTATGTGTGTTGTTGTTATTATGCGTTGTTGTTATTATGCGTTGTTGTTATTATGCGTTGTTGTTATTATGCGTTGTTGTGATTGTTATTACCACGGTGGTTAATAGAGTTGATGCTTCTGAAATCTTACTTGTATGATTAAAGTGCCTATCGCATCCAATACCAGTACGAATCTCCTGAATCGAAAAACACTTAGACGAGACATGTCAATCAAGTGAACGTGGAACGGATAACGATGTTCTCATTACTCGCTCCAGAGCGTGTGACTAACAACCGTCTGGCGGCGTGAGCTACGGGTGTCCGCCAGAAGGAGCAACGGCGGCTCCGGGCGATGACGTAGGAATGAAATTCGTTTTGACATTTCGACTGGGATGTCGAAGATAACGGGCCATCTTAAATTCAACCGAAAACAGCAATGTTGAAATGTTAATAAAGCGTACATCTAGCATACTTTCGGACTTTAGTTTTCCGACCGAGGAGGGTTGATGGAATCAAGGGGAACGGACGCATGCGGCGGGGAATTAACGATGCAAACATTACGTTCTGCCCTGTCTTCTCAGTGCTGTTCCACAATATATACGCTGCAAAAACTCATTCTTGATAACTCGGTTTTTATGGATCCACCGCGTGTTGCTTCACACGATGCTCATGTCACGGTCGGCTAGAACTTGTTGACAACTGTCAGCAGGAAGGGCGGAGTGGGTGCGTGAGTCATTTGGTACTTTTTGCATTTCGTTAATATGTCGGTGAAGCCGTTACATCTGTTCGATCTCCGACATTCCCTGTCACCATTCACTCGCTGAACGATGTCCATGACTGTCAAAGTGTTCAGAAGCTGCGGCGGCAACAAGACTGCCGATATCAATGTTAACAATAACGACAGAAGCAAGAGCAGCAGCAGTGGCGACGATAATAACAGTGATACCAAAATGGCAGCAGCTATTACAACGACAATAGCAACTAGAACGACGGATGACGACGAACGACGTAGAATTCAATTATACAAGAAGGATTGTACCACCACCACCTCACAACTACCACCACCACAACCACCAGCACCACCACACAACCACCACCACCACAACCACCACCACCACCACCACACAACCATCACCACCAAAACCACCACAACCACCATACAATCACCTCCACCACCACCACCACACAACCACCATCACCACCACCACATAACCACCACCACCACCACCACCACCACCACCACACAACCACCATCACCACATCACCACCACTTCCACCTCAACTTCCACCACCACTCCACCACCACAACCACCACCTCCACCACCACCACCACCACCACCACCACCACCACCACCACCACCACCACCACCACCACGACCACCACCACCACCACCTCCACCAACAACAACAACAACAACAACAGCAACAACAACAACAACCTAAACAGGAACACAACCAATAGTTGAGGAAATATATAGCAATGCCAACATTTACCTGGTCACAATATTGTCAATCATAGCAGTAGCAGAGGTATGGGCAGCAGGCAGCAGGCAGCAAGCAGCAAGCAGCAGGCAGCGGCATCGGCAGCAGCAAACACAACAGCAACAACGATACACCAGCAACAACAATACACCAGCAACAACAATACACCAGCAATAACAATACACCAGCAACAACGATACACCAGCAACAACGATACACAAGCAATAACAATACACCAGCAACAACGATACACCAGCAACAACAATACACCAGCAACAACAATACACCAGCAACAACAATACACCAGCAACAACGATACACCAGCAACAACAATACACCTGCAACAATATTACACCTGCAACAACATTACACCTGCAACAACAATGGCACCAGCAACAACGATACACCAGCAACAACAATATACCAGCAACAACGATACACCAGCAACAACAATACACCTGCAAGAACAATTCACCTGCAACAACAATACACCTGCAACAATAAGGGCACCAGCAACACCGATACACCAGCAACAACAATAGACCAGCAACAACGATACATCAGCAATAACAATACACCAGCAACAACAATACACCAGCAACAACGATACACCAGCAACAACAATACACCAGCAACAACATTACACCTGCAACAACAAGGGCACCAGCAACAACAATACACCAGCAACAACGATACACCAGCAACAACAATACACCAGCAACAACAAGGGCACCAATGAGATCAGAGTTAATGTGAGTTAACCAGAAAGAGAGAACAACGTCTACACGAACAGCCGAGCTGGCGTCAACCCGAGGCACACACAGCTGTCTCCAGTCACTCAAGAACATAAAAATGTCACACGTGCAACGCGCAGGACCATTTGATCAGTGACATGAGCAGTTATCTGTAATATATACGATTACATCGACATCGCTGCGTGGGCCTGCCTCCGTCTGTGCATGTCTTCATGATGTTCGGGTTGGTTACTGCACACTAGCGTTTTCCCCATTGGAACTAAAGGTACAAATCTGCCAGGTAGTTCCACACTATGAGTAAAATGGCGATTCCGTTTTAATAAAAACTTTTAACTTTGATGTTTGTCTTGTCACTCACCCTCAGTAGCATTTTCATCAAATCCTACCATTTTGTTTTCGAGAAAATCAACGTGGAAGACGCTCCATTTAATTTTTCCCCGTCCAACCGGATTCTGCCTCCGCACACCGGGGATCCTTCAATAACTGACTCGTACACCGGGGATCCTTCAATAACTGAATCGTACACCGGGGATCCTTCAGTCACTGTCTCGTACACCGGGGATCCTTCAGTGACTGGCTCGTCCACAGGCTGCTAGCCAGCGACTTGACATTAAAACACGTGCATAGCAGACGTGCCTTATTCTGCAAACATACCCATTTTCCTTGTTCATAAACAATTTGTTCAGGGTGCAGAAAATCATCAAAAGGGATTACCATCTCAAAACCAATGCACATTTATTCGTATGACACGAACCCGAAAATAAAACAATGATCTACGCCCCGTAGATGTCTCGCTATAACTTTCCTGCGAATCTGCCTCCTCGAGTGTCGTTACATAAATGCGGGGCAGCGTCCATGGCATCCCGAGGGGTTAAATGTTTTGTACGCCTCGCCGATAAATCACTTGTGAAACCGTAAACGGAGGAATCCTTCCCGAACAACGTCAAAGGGAGTGCGGAAAAAATGGCACCTGTTTGACACGCGTACACACAGAGGGCCCTTACGTGATCGTGGACCGGGAGAGGACGGGGGGAGGGGAGGGGAGAGGGGTCAAAGTTGCTGAATGTAGAGAAGGGACTGGATGAGTCACGTCCGGAAACCAACTACGCGTCCCATTCATATACGTAATCTCTCTCTCTTCACCTCTCTATGCTGCTGGGCAGCCACAGCCTGGGCGGGGAGAGCCGACGTCCAGTGACCGCCTCCCAAAGACCATCCTCTGTAGGGAGTTAACGGAAGGCAAACTCGCAATAGGCAGACCTTAATTGAGATATAATGATGTGATCAAAAGAGATCTGAAAGACTATGGAATTGACCATTTGTACGGGAAAACAGTTGCCGAAGACCGATCTACCTGGCGCGCCAGCCTTAATGGCGGTGCTGACACCGGGGCGTACCGGGTTAACGCGGACATGAAGCGTGCGAGGCGTCGTGCTGACAGTTTGCCTGCAACTATGCGTAGAGAGACGTCGTAGTTGACGACATCGGAGTTAATGGAGAGCGGAGTAAAGATCGTTTAGCAGCTTCTGTCTTTCTATGACATAGTCAAATTTTAGTGGATTGTTAATTAAATACACGTGGAATGTGTAACACGTTTCTGCGATAAAAGCAGTTTGTCAAGTCTAGACCCAGATATATATATATATATATATATATATATATATATATATATATATATATATATATATATATATATATATATATATATATATATATATATATATATATATATATATATTGATTGCTCAATTATTGTCCAAGATATATACTTAAAAATCCGGTTGTAAATCGGTGATCGATGGGAAGTCCGGTCTCCACCAGTATCATTTACAGCAGAAATATGAGTACGAGTCGAATGGGACCAGATAATACGGTACCTAGTCCCACAGAAGGTGAATTAGGGGAGAAATAGAAGAAAATGGGATGGATTGACAACATCAAGTATTGGACAGATGGTGGACTGAAAGTGGCTAGAGAGATTGCGAGGAGACGTCAACGGCTTAACTGAGACTATGGCTGCACATCAGTATCATCAACAACAACATCATCATCATCATAGAACAAATCAGTATACCACTTGCAAGAGTATTCAACTTGTCATTAAAAGAGGGAGTTGTTCCGTTTGAATGGAAAGAAGCAAACATCATACCATTATTTAAAAAGGGTTCGAGAAATAAGTCAGAGAATTACAGACCAGTGAGTTTAACGTCAGTGATTTGTAAATTATTAGAAAGGTTAATTAAAGACCATATGGTGGAATTCCTCGTTAAGCATAAATTATTAAATTCATCTCAACATGGATTCCTTAAAGCGAGGTCATGCTTAACAAATATGTTATGTTTTTTGGAAGAAATCACTAAGTGGATAGACGTGGGATCGCCAGTAGATATTATCTACTTAGATTTTCAGAAAGCTTTTGACAAAGTGCCACATCAAAGATTACTACTTAAATTAAAAGCCCATGGTATCGGGGACAGCATAACTGACTGGATAGAACAATGGCTGACTGACAGAAGACAACGAGTTGTAGTAGATGGAGAAGTTTCAAATTGGAAATCGGTTTTGAGTGGGGTACCTCAAGGATCAGTATTAGGACCTATATTATTCTTAATTTATATCAATGACTTGGACGACAGTATAACAAGTAACGTACTGAAATTTGCGGATGACACAAAACTGTTTAGAAAGGTTAATACTGATGGTGATAAACAACATTTACAAAACGATCTAGACAGATTAGTGAAATGGTCTGAGAAATGGCAGATGTTGTTCAATTTTGGGAAATGTAAATGCCTACATACAGGACATAGGAACTAGAATGTAAACTATAAAATGGGAGATACTGTTCTGGGTACTACTGTAAAAGAAAAGGACTTAGGAGTTACAATAAGCGCTGATATGAAAGTTTCAGAGCAGTGTGGTATTGCAGCTTCAAAGGGTAATAAAATTCTTGGATTGATTAGAAGAAACATAACATACAAGGGAAAAAAGTTAATTATATATCTTTATAAAGCAATAGTTAGACCTCATTTAGAATACTGTATACAAGCATGGAGACCATATCGTAAGAAAGATATAGATACGCTTGAACGCATACAAAGGAGAGCAACTAAAATGATTCCAGAACTGAGAGACCTTAGTTATGAAGAACGCCTGAAAGAATGTGGTTTAACAACTCTAGAGACAAGGAGGTTAAGAGGAGATCAGATTGAAGTTTTTAAGATATTGAATGGGTATGAAAATATTGATAGAAATATGTTTTTCTCACTCAAGAAGGATAGCAGAACTAGAGGACATGAGGTAAAATTAGTAAAGGATCAATGTAGATTGGACATCAGGAAGCACTCGTTCTCACGGAGGACAATAAATGAATGGAACAAATTGTCTACAGATTGTGTAACTGCTAGCAGCGTGAATATGTTTAAAAACAAGGTTGACACATATCTCAGGAGGGCGGGTTATAAGTAGATGAACATTGTTGGACTCTCGATAAGCCAATGGCTTCCTTGTCCACTTGCCATCTGGGCCTTTGGCTTGGATGGCAAATCTTGTTAAATCTTGTTAAATCATAATCATCAGTAATGGACCCTGGAACAGAAGAAAATGCACATGAACTGTTATGTGAAACATCTCCATCAACTACTAACCAAGTTGTTATCTTTGAATGGAATATGGATTTTATTTAGTATCAACTACAAGCAATTGAATAATCTAGATGCCAGTGTTTAACAGGACCATAGTGCCTAAAGGGAATAATCCACTGTATCTGTGTTTAACAGGACCATAGTGCCTAAAGGGAATAATCCACTGTATCTGTGATATGTCTAGAACTGCTTAATGTGAGCGTGTGGGTATACTGTAACACAGTGAAAGGGGTAAATTGTAATAGCGTTACAACAATGTTACCGTTCCAGTCAATAATGATTTGTCACCCAACCGCATACTAAGACTGACACAACAACATCAGCCGCCCGGAACCTACAAACACTGGACAGTTTGATGTTCCTCGTTGGTCTATATATGTCCCTATCTTCATTTGGAACAACACTGTCTTATCGCACCAGTTTGATGTTGCTCGTTGGCCTATATATGTCACTATCTTCATTTGGAACAACACTGTCTTATCGCACCAGTTTGATGTTCCTCGTTGGCCTATATATGTCCCTATCTTCATTTGGAACAACACTGTCTTATCGCACCAGTTTGATGTTCCTCGTTGGCCTATATATGTCACTATCTTCATTTGGAACAACACTGTCTTATCGCACCAGTTTGATGTTCCTCGTTGGCCTATATATGTCACTATCTTCATTTGGAACAACACTGTCTTATCGCACCAGTTTGATGTTTCTCGTTGGCCTATATATGTCACTATCTTCATTTGGAACAACACTGTCTTATCGCACCAGTTTGATGTTCCTCGTTGGCCTATATATGTCCCTATCTTCATTTGGAACAACACTGTCTTATCGCACCAGTTTGATGTTCCTCGTTGGCCTATATATGTCCCTATCTTCATTTGGAACAACACTGTCTTATCGCACCAGTTTGATGTTCCTCGTTGGCGTGTTTTATGTATTTCATATTGTCTTCGGTTCGTCAAAACTTGCGCCATGTATCATAAAACAATTGATATTACAACTTACCCCGATGTGTGTTACAACTTACCCCGATGTGTGTTACAACTTACCCCGATGTGTGTTACAACTTACCCCGATGTGTGTTACAACTTACCCCGATGTGTGTTACAACTTACCCCGATGTATGTTACAACTTACCCCGATGTGTGTTACAACTTACCCCGATGTGTGTTACAACTTACCCCGATGTGTGTTACAACTTACCCCGATGTGTGTTACAACTTACCCCGATGTGTGTTACAACTTACCCCGATGTGGAGCAAGGTGTTGCCGTTCGGGTGAGCCCACGAGACACGGGTAAGTACCAATCAATGACAGAGATATATCTGACGGATCCATATCTGACAAGGATCCGTCACGTACACATCCGAACACCATTCTGGATCAATACACGTTTTCTGTTAATGCTGTAATGGATGAACTCGCTCCTGCTGTACTTCGGCGGCCACGCAAGAGGAGAACTCCACGTTGGTGATGTGCTGATATTCAAGCGACGAGAAAACTTCGCCGTCACAATGAGAACGAGCGAGCATCCGGCTTGGAAATACACAGGCGAATCTATGTGGACCAACGTATCGCTGTTTCCAATGAGATACATAAAGCGAAAATCCAGCGCTACCAGGATCTACTCCAGGATGCCAACCAGAGTACGACATTCAAAGCAGTGGACACTCTGTTGAAGGTGGATTCTGCCGGACACTGATTCTTTGCATAACTTGTGCTACAAATTTCTTGACTTTTTGCAAATAAAATTATGAAAATTCGAACTGTTATCGATTCTTCAGAAACAAACACGAGCAACAGTGAAACTATGGCACAGAGAGTAGTGTAGCATCCCATGATTGATCTTGCTACCACCAGTGAGGGTGAAGTGAAGAGAATCATCCAGGCTGTAAAACCCAAGTCTTCAAGCTTGGACCCACTACCTACATCACTGCTAAAGAGCACTCTCTTCCTGCGCATATTTCAACGCTGACTCATCTGATCAACGTCTCTTATGAGTCAGCCACTGTTCCTCGGGAGCTCAAGAAGGCTGTCATACCACCGCTGTTAGCCTACCTTGGATAACAATACACTGATAAACTACCGCCCAGTTTCAAGGTTACCATTCGTGTCTAAAATCTTGGAGAAGGCAGCAGCCAAACGTCTCATTCAACATCCAACTGACAACGACCTCCACGAGGAGCTACAGTCGGCCTACAAACCCCCACACAGTACTGAGACTGCTTTAGTGAGAGTGCAGCATGACGTCACCAGTTCTGTGGCTGACTCCAGCGGTGTCCTTCTGGTTCTCCTGGATTTATGTGCTGCTTTTGATACGATTGATGCATCTATCCTATTAAAGACTATGAATGACCACCTGGGAATACCTGGCTCGGCCCTTACATGGTTCAGTTCATACTTGTCAGTTCATACCCATAGCGTGCAGATTGGGACAGACACATCCGACGAACGTCCTCTGGGGTGCGGTGTTCCACAAGGCTCGGTGCTAGGTCCTCTTAGGTACGGTGTTCCACAAGGCTCGGTGCTAGGTCCTATTAGGTACGGTGTTCCACAAGGCTCGGTGCTAGGTCCTCTGGGGTGCGGTGTTCCACAAGGCTCGGTGCTAGGTCCTCTGGGGTGCGGTTTTCCACAAGGCTCGGTGCTAGGTCCTCTTAGGTACGGTGTTCCACAAGGCTCGGTGCTAGATCCTATTAGGTACGGTGTTCCACAAGGCTCGGTGCTAGGTCCTCTTAGGTACGGTGTTCCACAAGGCTCGGTGCTAGGTCCTCTGGGGTGCGGTGTTCCACAAGGCTCGGTGCTAGGTCCTCTGGGATGCGGTGTTCCACAAGGCTTGGTGCTAGGTCCTCTTAGGTACGGTGTTCCACAAGGCTCGGTGCTAGATCCTATTAGGTACGGTGTTCCACAAGGCTCGGTGCTAGGTCCTCTTAGGTACGGTGTTCCACAAGGCTCGGTGCGAGGTCCTCTGGGGTGCGGTGTTCCACAAGGCTCGGTGCTAGGTCCTCTGGGGTGCGGTGTTCCACAAGGCTCGGTGCTAGGTCCTCTTAGGTACGGTGTTCCACAAGGCTCGGTGCTAGGTCCTATTAGGTACGGTGTTCCACAAGGCTCGGTGCTAGGCCCTCTTAGGCACGGTGTTCCACAAGGCTCGGTGCTAGGACTTCTGGGGTGCGGTATTCCACAAGGCTCGGTGCTAGGTCCTCTGGGATGCGGTGTTCCACAAGGCTCGGTGCTAGGTCCTATTAGGTACGGTGTTCCACAAGGCTCGGTGCTAGGTCCTCTGGGGTGCGGTGTTCCAGAAGGCTCGGTGCTAGGTCCTCTGGGATGCGGTGTTCCACAAGGCTCGGTGCTAGGTCCTATTAGGTACGGTGTTCCACAAGGCTCGGTGCTAGGTCCTCTTAGGTACGGTGTTCCACAAGGCTCGGTGCTAGGTCCTCTGGGGTACGGTGTTCCACAAGGCTCGGTGCTAGGTCCTCTGGGGTACGGTGTTCCACAAGGCTCGGTGCTAGGTCCTCTGGGGTACGGTGTTCCACAAGGCTTGGTGCTAGGTCCTCTGGGATACGGTGTTCCACAAGGCTTGGTGCTAGGTCCTCTGGGGTACGGTGTTCCACAAGGCTTGGTGCTAGGTCCTCTGGGGTACGGTGTTCCACAAGGCTCGGTGCTAGGTCCTCTGGGGTACGGTGTTCCACAAGGCTCGGTGCTAGGTCCTCTGGGGTACGGTGTTCCACAAGGCTTGGTGCTAGGTCCTCTGGGATACGGTGTTCCACAAGGCTCGGTGCTAGGTCCTCTGGGGTACGGTGTTCCACAAGGTTCTAGGTCCGCTGCTGGTCACTGTGTACAGACACCAATGCAGGACAAACTAAAGAGGCACGCTGTGGAATACCATATGTTTGCTGATGACCCACAAATATACACATCCTACTATCCTCATGTACCTGATGACAAGGAGCACACGGCCACTTTCCCTCCGTGACGTACGCAACTTCATTGACATTATTTAAGCGCAAAATGAAGACTCATTTCTTCCAATGTACGTATGGCAATGTGTGAAATACTGTTTTTTCCTGGACTATGACCAGTGTCGTGCAGGACGTTTTTGCTTTACTGTGATAACGTTTCGATTAATTAATGTATTTATATATTTTAACGGACTTTTAATTGGTACGCGCAATGATTAGCGTAATCTAGAAACTGGCGCATCAAAACACTTTTATTTATTCATTTATTTTCAATTTAGCCTAGTTACATTTTCCGTTTACTAAATAACAACTCCAACAAATTTAACAAGATTTAACAAGATTGCCATCCCAAACAACAAGTTAGCTTATCGAGAATCCAACAATTTTCTCATATATGTGTAGCCCGCCCTTATCAGATATTTGGCAATTCTATTTTTAAACATATTCACACTAGCCATTAACACAATCGTTTGGCAGTTTGTCTACACTGCTCCTTAACTAATGCTGCTTTGTGTCCTCTGGTTCTACTGCCTTTTTTAAGTTTGAAGAACATATTCATATAAACATCCTCAAAACCATTGTGTTTTAAACACTTCTATTTGGTCTCCTCTTAGTCTCCTGGTCTCTAGTGTTGTCAAACCACATTGTAATAAGCGGCTTTCATAACTAAGGTCTCTCAATTCTGGAATAATTTTAGTTGCTCTTCGTTGTATTCTTTCTAGCTTGTCTATGTCCTTTTTACGATACGGCCTCCATGCTTGAATACAATATTCCAAATGTGGTTTAACTATTGCTTTGTACATGGGTACAGTTAGTGTGTCCCCTTATATATAATATCATGTTAACATTTTCAAAACCAACCCCAGTTTCCCCTTCTCCTACCTGTCGTGGGTAGATCCAGTGCGTAGATGCGTAGACGCCGTTACTCGCATTCACGGCCGCAGTGGTCTCTGGTTTGTTTTCTGCGTTCCATTCAAATGGAAGCGACAAGAGCGGTGTAGAATCCCGGTGTAGAATCCCGGTGTAGAATCCCGGTGTTGCGTTACGGTCTGTTCCGGGGTGACGTAATCCTTTTAAGTTCGTGTCATAGTGTGTCAACCACAACTTTGTCCCATAGTTTGGGCGATTTTTCTTTACTGCACAATGTCCATATTAATTCACACTTTCCTCTTCACTGTAACATATTTCTATTATTTTGTTCTGCGAAATATTTCCAAAATAGTCTTTCTGAACGCAACATTCTTCGAAATGTGCCTGGTACAATCTGAGTTCATCGCTCCATTTAACTGTATTCACAGCTCTAAGTGCACTCGCTCTAAGTGCACTCGCTCTAAGTGCACTCGCTACGTCAAACGGTTCACAATTCACCTATTATGATTAGTTGCTTATATTAGGCGCGCCATTTGATGAAACAGTTTGTGTCCGAGATAAGTGTAGGAGACAAACAACGTTGGGTACCACGTGGTAATCACGTGGTAATCACGTGGACACCGACAACAGATGGAAATAACGAAGAACACACACCGTGCTGATCTGCCATGTTTCTGATGTTGAAGTGGTTGACCACACACATCCTTAAGGAACAATCGACTTTTATGGAAACGGCTAGTAAATGCTTCGGCCCTGGCAAACCAGTGATGATACGGATGATCAGGATACAAACCAGTGATGATACGGATGATCAGGATACAAACCAGTGATGATACGGATGATCAGGATACAAACCAGTGATGATACGGATGATCAGGATACAAACCAGTGATGATACGGATGATCAGGATACAAACCAGTGATGATACGGATGATCAGGATACAAACCAGTGATGATACGGATGATCAGGATACAAACCAGTGATGATACGGATGATCAGGATACAAACCAGTGATGATACGGATGATCTGGATACAAACCAGTGATGATACGGATGATCTGGATACAAACCAGTGATGATACGGATGATCAGGATACAAACCAGTGATGATACGGATGATCTGGATACAAACCAGTGATGATACGGATGATCAGGATACAAACCAGTGATGATACGGATGATCTGGATACAAACCAGTGATGATACGGATGATCTGGATACAAACCAGTGATGATACGGATGATCAGGATACAAACCAGTGATGATACGGATGATCAGGATACAAACCAGTGATGATACGGATGATCAGGATACAAACCAGTGATGATACGGATGATCAGGATACAAACCAGTGATGATACGGATGATCTGGATACAAAAACGTCATCGACTGTATTGTATTGTTTATATCACAGCATTTTTGCAAATTCTCAGATGTGCTGAAGACTTGGCCTGACGCTTAATGACACAACGTGTGCGACTCGACTACTAACTGTGTCACTGTCACCGTGTGGTAAACACCACTCGCCCTCGGTCTTCCCGTGTCACCTAATCTATCCCAGTTGGTTGTCCCGCGCCCTACACTTTCAAACTTATACTTCAACTTCCCACTGCTATTTCACACGCGTCCCCAGAACTAGCCCCCCATCCACAACTAGCCCCCCCCCCATCCAGAACTAGCCCCTCCTTACGCCAATTGGCTCGTGTCTAAACTGAGCGATAATAAAGCATCCGTCGTGACGACTATAACGGGTTTATCCGACAGGCAATTCTCGTAAAAAAATAAACATAACTAGATCGTGAGTTATGTACATAGAGATTGTTTCACTAATCACGCCTGGCCGGGGTAATTGATTAGATAACAACGGGTGGTAGTGCGGAGGCGTCCGGAGCACCAATGTCTTACACGTGTTGCGATTATAGATAAGACGAGATAACGAGTTGTGGCCAGTAGTTTCAGAGACGGGCCTCGAGCTGTGGCGACCACTGATATCTGATGGCGACAAGTTGCTAATGTGTCAAATCGTGCGTTCGTGGCTTCGACTCAGTCGGACCGACAGAGACGTCACGATAATGAACGCGGCTGGCAGCGACAACGCGATTTACGTACAAGATGATATCACTGTGTAGACAAACAGTGTGTGCGTGTGCGTGTGCGTGCGTGCGCGTGTGCGTGTGTGTGTGTAGGTTGCTGTGGGGAAAATAACGAAAACAAATAGTACACCTTTTTTTCTATATTTATGCACAAACATGCTACCTGTTATAAACAGTAAGCGTCTCTGTCGACTAACAGTGTCAGAGACAAATAAGTAGACTTTCGGTAGATCTTATTGGCAGGTTGCAAATACTGAACCCCAAAGCTGGTCAGGAGAACTTGCAGATATGGTAGTTGAGTTGATTAAGACGGACACTTGGTCTTATCAGCTCGCGTCCGATTGCAACACGGTGACTTTGGGGGATTCGTTTGCGCTTATACTTGATGTATTGCTGATACAATGTATTGCTGATACAATGTATTGCTGATACAATGTATTGCTGATACAATGTATTGCTGATACAATGTATTGCTGATACAATGCCAACTCGGCTAGTCACGATGAGTTAAAATATATGTTTTTATAACGGTTTTCCATCCTATCAGTGCAGTCACACGTGTCAAATAAGTGTGACATTTGTGTTCAGTGAATCGGGCGCACGGGACGAATATTGATTCGTTGGATGGCTCTCAGACGCCTCTCGACATTTCCCGAAGACCGGCCAATCCCATCGATAAATATGTTATTATTCCGCTTTCCAATGTTCTCCAGTAGGTGTGCGTTTCAACGCTATAGAATGTTTGTCGACTGGAATGATTTGTAATTGAAGACATAATTATATTTATGAACATAATGTATATTCGTAGTACTAATTCGGGGTGTCCGGTGGTTGTGTCCGGTAGTTGTGTCCCGGGTGGTTGTGTTGTTCGGTTCATTCCTCTCTGCGTCAATGAGTTGTGTAAATAGCAGTGATATGGTTATTTGATTAAGAGGCTTGATCACAGTACCTGCAGTGGTATTGACTGCAGGGAGGTGACATGTAACTATGGCGCCGTAATAAAGTACCTGACAAATTCTAACCACGAAAAACTACTATAGCTGCATGACACTTTCCACTAACAATTCTTTTGCGCCAATTAAAAATCTAGGTGTTACATTACCACCTTTCGATGTCTGCCCTGTCTCATCAACTACAGCGACAATACATCCGTTCTGATCGTATCAGATCAAGATGACGTCATCGGCGTGTTGCTGAATCTGGATTCGGCGGACTTGGCGACCCACTCTGTGTGGTCCAGGCCACGTGTGGGGTCGTCTCGTACGAGATGCCTTAGATGGCGACTAATTCGAGCGCAGGAAACGTGTGCTTCATCTCTGTGGTGGCGGGCCACCGCTGTCCCACAAGGGCCACCGCAGTCCCACAAGGGCCACCGCTGTCCCACAAGGGCCACCGCTGTCACACAAGGGCCACCGCGGGCACACAAGGGCCACCGCTGTCACACAAGGGCCACCGCTGTCACACAAGGGCCACCGCGGGCACACAAGGGCCACCGCTGTCCCACAAGGGCCACCGCTGTCACACAAGGGCCACCGCTGTCCCACAAGGGCCACCGCAGTCCCACAAGGGCCACCGCTGTCCCACAAGGGCCACCGCTGTCACACAAGGGCCACCGCGGGCACACAAGGGCCACCGCTGTCACACAAGGGCCACCGCTCTCCCACAAGGGCCACCGCTGTCACACAAGGGCCACCGCGGGCACACAAGGGCCACCGCAGTCCCACAAGGGCCACTGCTGTGCCACAAGGGCCACCGCAGTCCCACAAGGGCCACCGCTGTCCCACAAGGGCCACCGCTGTCACACAAGGGCCACCGCGGGCACACAAGGGCCACCGCTGTCACACAAGGGCCACCGCAGTCCCACAAGGGCCACCGCTGTCCCATAAGGGCCACCGCAGTCCCACAAGGGCGACCTCAGTCCCACAAGGGCCACCGCTGTCCCACAAGGGCCTCCGCGGGCACACAAGGGCCACCTCTGTCCCACAAGGGCCACCGCTGTCCCACAAGGGCCACCGCTGTCCCACAAGGGCCACCGCAGTCCCATAAGGGCGACCTCAGTCCCATAAGGGCCACCGCTGTCCCACAAGGGCCTCCGCGGGCACACAAGGGCCAACGATGTCCCACAAGGGCCACCGCAGTCCCACGAGGGCCACCTCAGTCCCACAAGGGCCACCGCTGTCCCACAAGGGCCACCGCAGTCCCACAAGGGCCACCGCGGGCACACAAGGGCCACCACGTCACACAAGGGCCACCGCGGTCACACAAGGGCCACCACGTCACACAAGGGCCACCGCGGTCACACAAGGGCCACCGCGGTCACACCAGGGCCACCGCGGTCACACAAGGGCCACCGCGGTCACACCAGGGCCACCACGTCACACAAGGGCCACCGCGGTCACACAAGGACCACCGCGGTCACACCAGGGCCACCGCGGTCACACCAGGGCCACCGCGGGCACACCAGGGCCACCACGTCACACAAGGGCCACCGCGGTCACACCAGGGCCACCGCGGTCACACCAGGGCCACCGCGAGCACACAAGTAATAGTAATACTTGTTGTTATTATTATTGTTGGTGTTGTTATTATTATTATTTTTATTATTATTATTATCATCATCATCGTCATCAATACTATTATTATCATCATTATTTTTTAAAAGTAGTCCGACGATTGCGCCACCTAGGGGACTACTCTCTAAACAAGTTAATATTTACCCGACACTTTCTCGGAGCGTGTTGTATCGGCCACGAACGCCTTCTGTCGGTGATTGCGTCAATTTAATACACGTGTTCACGACTGACTACATTCTATCAGCACTCTCTGCCATCTAAACCAGCCGTACCCGTTGATTTATGGCGTCTGCCATCAAGTTTCGTTTTGCAAGGCGATTGCAATGATCACGCACGACTGGAAAGCGTTCAGTAAGCAAAGGTGCGGTGAGGTCGGTTCAATGTGCAAGAGAATATGAACGTAGGCCATTAAGACAAAGTCTGACGATCATTGATGTGGAAGGAGACCTGTGGCGATAGTGTGTTGCTGCCCCGGTGGACCCACCCCGGCGGACGCACCCCGGTGGACCCACCCCGGTAGACCCACCCCGGTGGACCCACCCCGGCGGACGCACCCCAACGAACCCACCCCGGTGGACCCATCCCGGCGGACGCACCCCGGCGGACCATCCCGCCTGACCTCCCCCGGCTAACCCGGGCCTGCTACGACGGCCCCATCCGACGGACCCACCTGGCGGACCAACTCCTGTGAATTCACCCGGTGGACCCACACCGACAAACCCACCCGACAGACCCACCCCGGTGGACTTACTATATATAAATAAATATATATATATATATATACATATTTACTTTTGAATTTCACACGGGCATGGAGGGCTTTCACTTGGCCAATTTGGCCATGTGAAAACCGTGTGAAAACCCTATATATATATATATATATATATATATATATATATATATATATATATATATATATAGTAAGGTTTTGTTAAGGCCTTTCACACGGGCAATTTGGGCGTGTGAAAACCCTCCAAGCCCGTGTGAAATTCAAAAGTAAATAAAACATATTGTGTTGTGTATATATGCGCGATAATGCGCCTGATAAAAGTAAAAACATGTTTGTCCGTGGCCATTGCACTTAAAAAAACCTTTATATATATATATATATATATATATATATATATATATATATATATATATATATATATATATATATATATATATATATATATATATATATATATATATATATATATATATATATATATATATATATATATATATATATATTATATATATATACTATATATATATATATATATATATATATATATATATATATAATTCGTGTTTGTCGTCGTCTATATAATACAACTATGAGCCAGATAAAACATAAAAGGAACGACGAAGGCGACAGTCACGAATGATGTAGTGTCCTTAGCCAGACGTCGTGGTCCAAATAGTTGTGGTTTAGGCGTAAACTCACCACACATTAATTATTACACCTCTTGTGGTCTACCGAAAAATGCGGAGAGCTTAAAACCGAGCAAAACGTACTACAGTTGTCGATAAGAAGGGCGTTGAGAATACATACCATGGCAAGCATAGTTCTGTTTTGTATAATTTATTTTTTAAATAATGTATGTCGTGAATTGCATCATATCATAACTTTTCGATGAATACTGGTAACCATGGTTGTGCACACACCAACACATCCGAGATTCATATATAATCGTTCAACCAGTGCCAGATTGCTGTGCGGAAAAATCGCAACTTAGCAACACCAAAGCAGCATTAAAACATTACAGCTTACGTCTGACCTATCCGTGAAACTAGCGTCTGTAAATATGTATTTTTCATGGGTGTCGACGACATTTGTGTATGTGTGTTTTCTGCGAAAACAGAAGTATGTTATGTTTGGCAGTGACGTGGCGTACGTGACTCGGAGCCTGAAGCCGTCTAAGCGCGGGAGGAGGCGATCACGTGATGTTTCCAGGCGAGTTTTTCGTGAAGGTTTCGGCGCCCGGTTGTTTTGAGAACCTGTAAATGGTTATACGGCCACTCGAGGTGTGTTGCTGTCAGAGCGGGGACGTTTACACAAGCCTCAGTACCAGGGAGTGCACCGATCAGAGCACGGGCGCACAAACACTCGTTGATGGCTCTCGCCGAGTCGGCTGGGCGCACTCATGAGCTTAAGCGACGGGGGACGTGAAACTGTCCAGACTCGACTAGAATTCCAACAAGTTGGGTGGTGGCGAGATTGGCTTGATTAGTGGATATCACACGTAGTTGTGTGGAAATGAACTGCTCTTAAAATTCGCAAGTTGCATCTCTGCGCAAGGAGTTCGAAATGTCCTGCATACATACAACATACAACAATACACACTTGCGTAACATACCATTGTAGTGCTAAATTGTCACAATCCGGTTATAGGTAGTAATGTATATTGATACTTATTATTTAGATTAATGACATACAGTTGTAGGGCGGACACGAATCACTGATTGACGGCTGCACGATTTACATCATGCGCAGTCGCACTTTGATCCAACCGCAAACTTTACAAAACACCGTCGAATATTGCGTATACGGCTATTTTTAATTTAAAAAACGAATAATATATAACATATTAATGTTTTATCACACCAAATGATATTTTATATTCTTTTAATTAAAGCTTAATTTCATTTAATAAAACAATTGTATTGATTTCAGGTCACCTATTGGAGTTAATTGGAACCAGCCCCATCTAGCGATTGGGTGAAATATAGTTCGTCTGTTTACTAGTGGTCGCATACGAAGACACCGACAAACAAACGCAATAACATTTACGACCTAAATTATTTTATTATAACATAAGAATTGTTGCTGACTCTCTCACTTCCATCAAACATGTTCTATATTGTAACATCGATAGCGGACATACCGCGATAAATAATGTGCGAATCGTGCTTCGGTAAACGCAATAACACAAACAACGTTCATTATCTGCCGACAACGGTGATCACATTTCCTGCAAAATCCCATTTACCTTTCCTAATGAAAGCTTAGCATTCAAAAGTGCACAAAATATTATATTAAAACCGTAAATCGCATTCGCTGCTTGTGTTTTGATTGGCTACAGTCTCCGAGTTAGCTGTGTTAATAATTATGATTTAAAGTTTACGCTCTGCATATGGTAGGAACAAGGGCGTGTTTCCCAGACTTAATTCAATAATCGCAACTGGATAATGGTCCACACACATGAATTATGCATCGCTAATTACCAGCGAACATAGTCTGTGTGATGAGATCTCTTTATTTGGCGAAGGTGTGACTTTCGGTGCCGCCATGTCCAAATCCTGGATGAAACACATAAAATTAAACAACACTTATTAACATTAAATCCATCCACGATGGTAAATGTACACTGAAAACAAAATTACCCGGGCTTTTTCATGAAATTTTTTTAAATATATGGTGCCATCTGGTGAACAACATGGATATACCAATAAATTACGCTACGTGGCGCCACTGAATTTCCTAGCACTGAATGGTCGCTACATGGCGCCACTGTTGACGGCATCATCCGCCAACTCCAGCTCAAACATTTTATACGTTCCCCTAATTCTATATACTAGTGAAAATACCCATCCACGGACAGGATAACTTGGTAGTTTACAAGAGACTGTCATTATAACAATATTTACACTATTTCAGGATACTCAACATTATCACATCAATATCCCTCCATGCCGTCGGTACCAACTCTTGAAATTACGACATAATACGCAAGAGTAACATATAATTAATCATCCCCCTAAATACTTTTACTGACGGGTATTCTATCTGTGCACGATACTGACAGTTATAGTAGCATCTAGGGACGGTTTATGTAACTTGGAACAATCGTAGAAAATACGCATGACGTTGCGACCAGTGAAGGATAATACGGTTGTTCTTAGAGTAATAGTTACCTTTGGGACCAAACTTGGCCGCGTAGCACGGTTTGTTGCAATAGGGATCACCTTCATGCTGTGAAATGTAAGACATATAATTAGTACGGTATACTACTATTGTACACACACACACGCACACGCACACGCACACGCACACCCACACGCACACCCACACCCACACGCACACGCACACGCACACGCACACGCACACGCACACGCACACGCACACGCACACGCACACGCACACGCACACGCACACGCACACGCACACCACGCACACGCACACACACACAGATATTATGAAGTTTAGATAAACAAAATAAATCGTATAACAGTAGACAATGCATATTCAAACTTATAAGTTTATCTCGAAAGTTTAATTAAGAAAAAAAAACGCTAATTAAAATATAGTGCTATATGTATGTCTCGGAATTTGTTAGATAAACAAGAAATACAACAAATCACACGATTTGATAACAAATCACACGATTTGATCACTAAGCAGCAAGGACACGCCCCCCCCCCCCGGCAAGTGTTCAGAATCTACGACCAAAAGATTTCATGCATCGTCGAAAGCCGAACTCCTACGACGTTTCGGATTTCAGAACAAACAGCCAAATCGAATCGAACTGAAATCATTTCGCAATTTTCAAGTTCACGTGAGTCACGAGTTGAGAACAACTGGCTCGGCCCTTGTGTCTACAGAACCTGAGCCGATTCGCGCCATCGCTTTCAGGTCACATATTTCGTAACGTTATATCTGGTAATTGGTGAGAACAGCTGGTGCATTTTTGTCATTCCACTGACGCAATGCGTGCCCACGCCAGGCCCAGTCGATATATCACATTTCATTCATGCACACAACTACACGTATAAGTGTTTGCAGGAATCGTGTATCGCCTACACAGAACCGTAGATAAGCGGCCATTCCGTTCACACTTAAATCCTTTGTTGCAAAACCTACATTTTTTTACGCCATCCTAAAAAAAACCTGTATGCTTGTTTACAAAAGCACACTGGTTCTAGAGTGAAGCCGTGATTCATCAACGAGTTGTCAACGCATTAAGTTTAATTATCCTCAGTCAATGTGTCATCAGTGTGCTGTGTGCGTGCGTGCGTGCGTGCGTGCGTGCGTGCGTACATGTATATACGCGTGCGTGCGTGCGTGCGTGCCCCGTCACCTACCTCAGAATGTCCACCGGGCGTGAGGGTCTTGTTGCATGTCGTGCACTTGAGACAGGCCGGGTGCCAGTCTTTGCCCAACGATGTCTTGCGCTCGGCTGAAACACGAACCACGCACCATCAGTTACACTGGCATCGTCAGTTGTCTTATGTGGACCACAAGCCTTGCAACTGGTGTCGGTCAGGCATGACCTTGTGTTGACCACAAGCCTTGCAACTGGTGTCGGTCAGGCATGACCTTATGTTGACCACAAGCCTTGCAACTGGTGTCGGTCAGGCATGACCTTGTGTTGACCACAAGCCTTGCAACTGGTGTCGGTCAGGCATGACCTTGTGTTGACCACAACCCTTGCAACTGGTGTCGGTCAGGGATGACCTTATGTTGACCACAAGCCTTGCAACTGGTGTCGGTCAGGCATGACCTTGTGTTGACCACAAGCCTTGCAACTGGTGTCGGTCAGGCATGACCTTATGTTGACCACAAGCCTTGCAACTGGTGTCGGTCAGGCATGACCTTGTGTTGACCACAACCCTTGCAACTGGTGTCGGTCAGGCATGACCTTGTGTTGACCACAACCCTTGCAACTGGTGTCGGTCAGGCATGACCTTGTGTTGACCACAAGCCTTGCAACTGGTGTCGGTCAGGCATGACCTTATGTTGACCACAAGCCTTGCAACTGGTGTCGGTCAGGCATGACCTTGTGTTGACCACAACCCTTGCAACTGGTGTCGGTCAGGCATGACCTTGTGTTGACCACAAGCCTTGCAACTGGTGTCGGTCAGGCATGACCTTATGTTGACCACAAGCCTTGCAACTGGTGTCGGTCAGGCATGACCTTGTGTTGACCACAAGCCTTGCAACTGGTGTCGGTCAGGCATGACCTTGTGTTGACCACAACCCTTGCAACTGGTGTCGGTCAGGCATGACCTTGTGTTGACCACAACCCTTGCAACTGGTGTCGGTCAGGCATGACCTTGTGTTGACCACAAGCCTTGCAACTGGTGTCGGTCAGGCATGACCTTGTGTTGACCACAACCCTTGCAACTGGTGTCGGTCAGGCATGACCTTGTGTTGACCACAACCCTTGCAACTGGTGTCGGTCAGGCATGACCTTGTGTTGACCACAACCCTTGCAACTGGTGTCGGTCAGGGATGACCTGACGACAATAACAGGTGGGTCCAAGTTGGACAAATATCAAAGACATGTCTGGGGTGACGCCCCTGTGAACAAAACGTCCACTTTTCTTAAAGTGAACGTCGGAGTCCAGGCTCTTCGGACTTGTCATAATTATGCCGCGATTGCGCGTTGTTGTGGCTGGGTAACGTTGTTGTGGCTGGGTAACGTTGTTGTGGCTGTGTAACGTTGTTGTGGCTGTGTAACGCGGGAGGCACAACGAACGAGACGAGTGAATCTTATTGAAAAATGAATTAGAAGGGACTCATTAATGGGACGCGATTAAGATGGACAATGCAGCTGTTTTATCACATTATTCGTACATTTTTCGTACAAACATGTTCACAGTGCACGGACAGGCATACCTTCACCGTCACGGACAGGCATACCTTCACCGTCACGGACAGGCATACTTTCACCGTCACGGACAGGCATACCTTCACCGTCACGGACAGGCATACATTCACCGTCACGGACAGGCATACCTTCACCGTCACGGGCAGGCATACCTTCACCGTCATGGCCGGATGCCAAATCATGGACCCGCCCACGCACGACATTAACCTCTATATGTGAACTTTAATCAAACTATTTCTTTGTCGATTTGTCTTTGATTACAAGACTTGATTTTAGTGCCCGATATAAGGTATTATGCCAATAAATGTATAGCGTACGGGGCAATCTTTGAAGTGATTATTGTTGTACGATGTATCGTTGACAGGACGGTTACTGACAGCGGCGGCGGTCGACTGTAGTTGGCGCCTGATAGCAACGTTATCCATCGAGATATCGAGAACCGTAGCCTTTGTTTCGTATTAGTATCAAAGTCATTGGATTCATACCGCAGGGTCTGCTTTTATCTGTCATGCAAGGCGAGAAGCCTCAATCGCGGTGTGTGATTATATTGTTATTCGAAGTTCAAAAGTCGCGGAAACACCCCGGAATTTCGACGCGCGGGATTTCATATTTCCGCTCATTAAATACGATAGCGAGGGTAGGCGAGATCGCCATGGAACAGTCACTCCACTGTCGCCTCCACCTGGGCTAGCGGGTCATAAGCCTTATCCGACATTCCTACCTCGACCAACGCTATCCTATATGTACTCATTCAATGTACACAGCGTAGATTATTCTCAACTTCTTGCGATTAACTGTGACTAGACCAATGAACGCCCGGCTCAGCGCACTAATGTGAAAATAATAAAAAGTATTAATATAATAACAATTAAAATAAAGCTGTAGTGTTTTTTGGTCATCCACAAAGAACTTGGAATGGAGATTAATGTAACGTAGACTTCAGGACTGTGTTGGAGATGAGCGTGTCCATTGCCACGTAGGCCGTGCAGGGTGTGCATGTACCTGCCACGTTCACACGGTAAACGGCGGCTCAAGCCAACTGTCAGCACAGGTGACCGTGTTGACATTATGTCAGAGGGTGATAAATCTGTTTCCGCTCCTGGGGCCGTTGCAGGTGTGCGAAGTTCATCCGAGGTAGACAACGCCGACAGTGTTGTCAATATTGTCTCTGTGTTCCCTCCCGAACATCGCTGTCGTTGTTTGCTTGGCTGTCGTCGTCGTCGTCGTTGTCGTCGTCGTCATCACTGTCTCCTTCTTCGTCGTCATCACTGTCTCCTTCTTCGTCGTCATCAATGTCTCCTTCTTCGTTGTCATCAATGTCTCCTTCTACGTCGAAGCCAAAGTCCTCCTTACTATGTATACGATCGCCGGCGTCCATATATCCCCGCACGCACGCACGCACGCACGCACGCACGCACGCACGCACGCACGCACGCACGCACGCACGCACGCACGCACGCACGCACGCACGCACGCACGCCCACCCCACCCACGCACGCACGCACGCACTCATACACACGCACTCGCGCACGCACACACACTCGTTCGCTATCACAAAGCGGTTCGCTTTCAAACATCCTGTCATTCGTTGAGAAGGATACTTAAATTACGTTGTGGACCACCCTCTGCAGTCGGGCAGGAAATGCCACCGATAAGTATTCCTTCTGCCGAGTGCAGCTCTTTGATTTAATGACTAAAAATGTGCCATTGTGTCGACAGCCGACTCGTGTGCCGGCTGTCCTCCGTTCGGCACCAGCTGGGTCGCATTCCCGTCGCTCTAAACCCGGCCCCACAGGAAGCAGCTCATGACAATGATTCACCACTACACGTGCAGCGCCCGAGGGTGTTTTATGTCTGCAATTCAATGATTTTTCCCTTGACACGAACCCCAAAATAGCGCATGTCATATTGCGTCGACGCCCTTCCGTTGTCTGCCTGTTCCGCCGATGTGTCACTGACCCGGCCTTTGAGTGAGCGGTGTATGCGTGTTTGTAGCAGTAGCATCTGTAGCATATGTAGCAGTAGCATCTGCTTCGCAGTTTAAATGTAATGGCTGCACAACGGCAAAAACAAGTAGCGTATTTTCGAAAAAAAGGATACGGCAAAAAAATTCATAATTATTGTATATTTATCTGTGTTAAATTTGTGTAATGTCTCAAGATGGTTGGGTCAGGTGTCATGGTTTACCTCCATACTGTGGGTCAGGTGTCATGGTTTACCTCCATACTGTGGGTCAGGTGTCATGGTTTACCTCCATACTTTGGGTCAGGTGTCATGGTTTACCTCCATACTGTGGGTCAGGTGTCATGGTTTACCTCCATACTGTGGGTCAGGTGTCATGGTTTACCTCCATACTTTGGGTCAGGTGTCATGGTTTACCTCCATACTGTGGGTCAGGTGTCATGGTTTACCTCCATACTGTGGGTCAGGTGTCATGGTTTACCTACATACTGTTGGTCAGGTGTCATGGTTTACCTCCATACTGTTGGTCAGGTGTCATGGTTTACCTCCATACTGTGGGTCTGGTGTTATGGTTTACCTCCATACTGTGGGTCAGGTGTCATGGTTTACCTCCATACTGTTGGTCAGGTGTCATGGTTTACCTCCATACTGTTGGTCAGGTGTCATGGTTTACCTCCATACTGTGGGTCAGGTGTCATGGTTTACCTCCATACTGTTGGTCAGGTGTCATGGTTTACCTCCATACTGTGGGTCAGGTGTTATGGTTTACCTCCATACTGTTGGTCAGGTGTTATGGTTTACCTCCATATTCATTACTGTGGTCCTACTTTTTATGAACACCCCACTACCAGGTAAACGTAGTCTTAGAAGGAGGTGATCATAAGTGTCCAAATTTATGTCCGTCCTTGATTGTGTAGCGGTGAACGACCGAAATACCCAGTAATTAAACAGCCAACAGTGCGTTCTCGGTCCCACTGACGGAAGATAATAATGAGTGTCCAATTGTCCATAGAATATCGGTGCACCCAGTTAGGTTGCATAAAATAACTATTATAATGTGTTTATTTATATCGCTAGACGGCGTATTGTTCAAAATACAAAGCAACGTAGGATCGCGGTAGGCACGTCTTCATGCAGATGCACGCCTTCATGCAGTGACACGCCTTCATGCAGTGACACGCCTTCATGCAGTGGCACGGCAGCATGCAGTGGCACGCCTTCATGCAGGACACGCCTTCATGCAGTGGCACGGCAGCATGCAGTGGCACGACTTCATGCAGTGGCACGGCAGCATGTAGTGGCACGGCAGCATGCAGTGGCACGCCTTCATGCAGTGGCACGGCAGCATGCAGTGGCACGACTTCATGCAGTGGCACGTCTTCATGCAGTGGCACGCCGTCATGTATTTTACTAATGTATTCCACTAGAATGGCACGACTCATGGAAATTTCAGAAAAGTCTAATCATTTGACCAGACTAGGGACCTATTCACGAATGGCACACTGTCGATCACAACGAATGGCACAATGTCGATTGTTATTCAATTGTCGACACCACGACGTCAAGTCCACATCTCTCCTGCACGACGTCAAGTCCACGTCTCTCCTGCATCAAAGTCGTGATTCACCCCATGGACCGTGATTCACCCCATGGACCGTGATTCACTCCATGAACCTGATTCATCCTATGGACGGTGTATTCAAGTCTACACCACAACAGCGCAAACTCGACAATAACCGGTTTTATAGTCTGTCTGATATGACATGAGGAAGGCACGCTCTATAAAACACTTTCTTTACCAAATACGGGCGGCAATACGTAAGAATATAATACTGCTGCGACGTATCACCTACAAACCAGCAGATGATACTCAAATATTTGTTTGACACGTGTGCTTAGTTGGGTGCGTTTAACCTCGTCATATTAGACCCCGAAATGATGTGTGATGCAACAACAGCAACAACAACAACAACAACAACAACAACAACAACAACAACAACAACAACAGCGCTCGCAACGACAGCGCTCGCAACGACGCACCTTAGTGAAAGGCGAGGCTAAACTTTTTATTGGCCAATTTGACAATTACAAAATAGTCAATAGTTCCCACGCCCAAAATAGCATTTTTTTGCGTCTTATAAAAGAAAGGCAAGGTTTGCTTGTTGTAACTGAGACATATCTTATAAATCTTATAAATCTTGTAAACACATGTAAAACTTGATCGTAAGTAACGGCGAGGCTAAAATTATCACCATTTAAACGAACTCGGGATGTGCGCCATTTCGCGTCAACTGATGACGTAGCGAGTTCTTCAGAATGAGCGCGCGTGCTGTTCGGTTACGTCGACATTATGTATTCTACTTCTTCGAGTTTTAAATGTTGCACTAGGTGTGTTGTACACATATATTTTTCTCGACGCACCATTATTCTAAATATGTAAAACCCTATTTTCTTATGCGCAAGGACACGACGTTTTCTCGCAGTGAAGCCATTACGCACGACTCGTCGACTGAGTATAACAAAGATTTTCCTACTTCCTTAATTTCGATACAAAATGTTCGACTCACAAATATTGGTAACTGTGTGCGGCCGAAACCGGTACGTTTTGTACCATTTCGAAAAACACTCACTGCGTCACGTGCTTGGTGTATGGCTATGGTCGATTATCGAGAGGTAGGCTTATATTTTCCAACTGATTTGTTCTTAAAAAACACATCATATATAAGATAATTAAATGATTGCTGTGTATATTGCGGTGTGTATTGCGGTGTGTATTGTGGTGTGTATTGCGGTGTGTATTGTGGTGTGTATTGCCGTGTGTATTGCGGTGTGTATTTCGGTGTGTATTGTGGTGTGTATTGTGGTGTGTATTGTGGTGTGTATTGCGGTGTGTATTGTGGTGTGTATTGCGGTGTGTATTGTGGTGTGTATTGTAGTCTGTATTGCGGTGTGTATTGCGGTGTGTATTGTGGTGTGTATTGCGGCAAAATGTTTATACCTAATTCAAAAGCAGGAATATGTCGTTTGAGTGTACGACAACTTGGCTCTTGGCTATATATAAGTACACAACGTTAACATGCTCTAAGCCAAGGGGTGACAGATAACATGAATATCGTATCTACAACAAAACGTGATAATGAGACAGACATATTTATAATGGTTGCTCTTGATACAATCGCAGAAATGCGCAGATATCATAATTGCGTTAATCAGTTGTACAAAATATGTGGAGAGATTGTTGATAACGCAATAATGACTTGGAAAAGATAAATAACAGCATAGTCAGTCATGCATATATATTATATTGTTTTCTCAAAGCAATTATCCACTCCCCGAGGTATTGACGAGATACAAATGTAATCAGTGTATTTATTCGCGTCCTAGTCACGTGACTGCTTGCAACAATGACGCAGTCAACTCAAGAGTAGATACCGAATGATACTCTTAGGGGTATGAGATAGGCTCGACGAGATAAACCCTCGTTTGCTGGATAACCCCACCTACCAGAGATCATTAGCCCCAAAAGAAACTTTCTTGAACTTAAAATAGCGAAATGTTTCTATTGTATTCACTCGTTCATTAACCGGCAAGAAACTCTTGAAGAGTGTATCCTATATTGGTTTCGTTTACCCCACGTTGCTCTAGTTCACTCCACGTTTACCCCACGTTGCTCTAGTTCACCCCACGTTTACCCCACGTTGCTCTAGTTCACCCCACGTTTACCCCACGTTGCTCTAGTTCACTCAGTTGTACCTGGCTATACACAGTGAACGAATAGTCTTCGCGCAGTAATTGTAAGGTGGTTGAATGCTTCAACTTCCAAAGAAGTTGAGTTTGTGTTCGAAAGAACAGGTCTGCCAGGGGGTGAAGTGTAAAGGAACAGATCTGCCAGGGGTGAAGTGTAAAGGAACAGGTCTGCCAGGGGTGAAGTGTAAAGGAACAGGTCTGCCAGGGGGTGAAGTGTAAAGGAACAGGTCTGCCAGGGGTGAAATGTAAAGGAACAGGTCTGCCAGGGGGTGAAGTATAAAGAAACAGGTCTGCCAGGGGTGAAGTGTAAAGGAACAGGTCTGCCAGGGGGTGAAGTGTAAAGGAACAGATCTGCCAGGGGTGAAGTGTAAAGGAACAGGTCTGCCAGGGGTGAAGTGTAAAGGAACAGGTCTGCCAGGGGTGAAGTGTAAAGGAACAGGTCTGTCAGGGGTGAAGTGTAAAGGAACAGGTCTGCCAGGGGTGAAGTGTAAAGGAACAGGTCTGTCAGGGGGTGAAGGGTAAAGGAACAGGTCTGTCAGGGGTGAAGTGTAAAGGAACAGGTCTGCCAGGGGGTGAAGGGTAAAGGAACAGGTCTGTCAGGGGTGAAGTGTAAAGGAACAGGTCTGCCAGGGGTGAAGTGTAAAGGAACAGGTCTGCCAGGGGTGAAGTGTAAAGGAACAGGTCTGCCAGGGGGTGAAGTGTAAAGGAACAGGTCTGTCAGGGGTGAAGTGTAAAGGAACAGGTCTGCCAGGGGTGAAGTGTAAAGGAACAGGTCTGCCAGGGGTGAAGTGTAAAGGAACAGGTCTGCCAGGGGTGAAGTGTAAAGGAACAGGTCTGCCAGGGGTGAAGTGTAAAGGAACAGGTCTGCCAGGGGTGAAGTGTAAAGGAACAGGTCTGCCAGGGGTGAAGTGTAAAGGAACAGGTCTGCCAGGGGGTGAAGTGTAAAGGAACAGGTCTGCCAGGGGGTGAAGTGTAAAGGAACAGGTCTGCCAGGGGTGAAGTGTAAAGGAACAGGTCTGCTAGGGGTGAAGGGTAAAGGAACAGGTCTGCTAGGGGTGAAGTGTAAAGGAACAGGTCTGCCAGGGGGTGAAGTGTAAAGGAACAGGTCTGTCAGGGGTGAAGTGTAAAGGAACACGTCTGGCAGGGGTGAAGGGTAAAGGAACAGGTCTGCCAGGGGTGAAGTGTAAAGGAACAGATCTGCCAGGGGTGAAGTGTAAAGGAACAGGTCTGCCAGGGGTGAAGGGTAAAGGAACAGGTCTGCCAGGGGGTGAAGTGTAAAGGAACAGATCTGCCAGGGGTGAAGTGTAAAGGAACAGGTCTGCCAGGGGTGAAGGGTAAAGGAACAGGTCTGCCAGGGGTGAAGTGTTAAGGAACAGGTCTGCCAGGGGTGAAGTGTAAAGGAACAGGTCTGCCAGGGGTGAAGTGTAAAGGAACAGGTCTGCCAGGGGTGAAGTGTAAAGGAACAGGTCTGTCAGGGGTGAAGTGTAAAGGAACAGGTCTGCCAGGGGTGAAGTGTAAAGGAACAGGTCTGCCAGGGGGTGAAGTGTAAAGGAACAGGTCTGTCAGGGGTGAAGTGTAAAGGAACAGGTCTGCCAGGGGTGAAGGGTAAAGGAACAGGTCTGCCAGGGGTGAAGTGTAAAGGAACAGGTCTGCCAGGGGTGAAGTGTAAAGGAACAGATCTGCCAGGGATGAAGTGTAAAGGAACAGGTCTGCCAGGGGTGAAGGGTAAAGGAACAGGTCTGCCAGGGGTGAAGTGTAAAGGAACAGGTCTGCCAGGGGTGAAGTGTAAAGGAACAGATCTGCCAGGGGTGAAGTGTAAAGGAACAGGTCTGCCAGGGGTGAGGGGTAAAGGAACAGGTCTGCCAGGGGGTGAAGTGTAAAGGAACAGGTCTGCCAGGGGTGAAGTGTAAAGGAACAGGTCTGCCAGGGGTGAAGTGTAAAGGAACAGGTCTGTCAGGGGTGAAGTGTAAAGGAACAGGTCTGCCAGGGGTGAAGGGTAAAGGAACAGGTCTGCCAGGGGTGAAGTGTAAAGGAACATATCTGCCAGGGGTGAAGTGTAAAGGAACAGGTCTGCCAGGGGTGAAGGGTAAAGGAACAGGTCTGCCAGGGGGTGAAGTGTAAAGGAACAGATCTGCCAGGGGTGAAGTGTAAAGGAACAGATCTGCCAGGGGCGAAGTGTAAAGGAACAGGTCTGCCAGGGGGTGAAGTGTAAAGGAACAGATCTGCCAGGGGTGAAGTGTAAAGGAACAGGTCTTCCAGGGGTGAAGTGTAAAGGAACAGATCTGTCAGGGGTGAAGTGTAAAGGAACAGGTCTGCCAGGGGTGAAGGGTAAAGGAACAGGTCTGCCAGGGGTGAAGTGTAAAGGAACAGGTCTGCCAGGGGTGAAGTGTAAAGGAACAGGTCTGCCAGGGGTGAAGTGTAAAGGAACAGGTCTGCCAGGGGTGAAGTGTAAAGGAACAGGTCTGCCAGGGGTGAAGTGTAAAGGAACAGGTCTGCCAGGGGTGAAGTGTAAAGGAACAGGTCTGCCAGGGGTGAAGTGTAAAGGAACAGGTCTGCCAGGGGTGAAGTGTAAAGGAACAGGTCTGCCAGGGGTGAAGTGTAAAGGAACAGGTCTGCCAGGGGTGAAGTGTAAAGGAACAGGTCTGCCAGGGGTGAAGTGTAAAGGAACAGGTCTGCCAGGGGTGAAGTGTAAAGGAACAGGTCTGCCAGGGGTGAAGTGTAAAGGAACAGGTCTGCCAGGGGGTGATGTGTAAAGAAACAGGTCTGCCAGGGGGTGAAGTGTAAAGGAACAGGTCTGCCAGGGGGTGAAGTGTAAAGGAACAGGTCTGCCAGGGGGTGAAGGGTAAAGCGCTTTGAGCAATCCCATGGACTGGATAAACACGTACCTTAAATTTCAAAACCCAGTCAAGCGTGTGCGCTGACAACACTACAGTGACAATCGTGTCAGTGACACGTACAGAGAGCACGGTAATTGTTTGTCTGGACGGCGACACACAATCACACGAAGACACTACAGAGACAGTCGTGTCAATGACACGTACAGAGAGTACGGTAATTGTTTGTCTGGACGGCGACACACAGTCACAAAAACACTGAGCCTAGTTGTAGGCATTGTGCGACTTTTATTGCAGGACGTGTTTGATTTGCCTCTACTCGGAGAGACAGGCGAAGATTTCAGAAACATCGAACGAAACATTATTCTCAAACATTTTTCCCGTGCAAGTTTCCATATTCATTATTAAACAAACACGGAATAATGTAATTTACATAATAGTAATTAAACTTTAAAACATCATAAAGGTAAAATAGAAAATTTTACGGAATAATATACTTGTGTCGCTGACTGTTTTATTTCACCCGCACGTCTCTTCAGTGATCTTTCGTACAGGTAGAACGATCATTGACAGACAGATAGGAGAGTCGAACAGAACAGAGCCACCTTCTTCGGTTATGCTTGTAAACTACTGTTAATTTATGAGATGCACCGAAGCGTTTCGCCCTTCTGAATGTGCTATTTACTGCTACCTCCCCCGCACACGCTGTCTGTCAGGAATGTGGCATAACAAGTCGTTTATTATGCCAGGTAAGCAGTCCATTCCTACAGTCGGTCGTGGCAAGATACATACCTACTGGTATTGACTTAATCGTCATTAAAAAAGCATGCGTCTGCATTTGTGATGAGTCGATGAGACGATGATGAGCTTTCTCTTAACAAGCGCCCTGATCCTTGCACACTCTGGGTACCAAAGGACTAGCACTATAAGAAGTCGCATCCCTGCCAGAGAAGAAGGGTCGTTAGCTTTCTCTTAACAAGCGCCCTGATCCTTGCACACTCTGGGTACCAAAGGACTAGCACTATAAGAAGTCGCATCCCTGCCAGAGAAGAAGGGTCGTTAGCTTTCTCTTAACAAGCGCCCTGATCCTTGCACACTCTGGGTACCAAAGGACTAGCACTATAAGAAGTCGCATCCCTGCCAGAGAAGAAGGGTCGTCAGCTTTCTCTTAACAAGCGCCCTGAACCTTGTACACTCTGGGTACCAAAGGACTATCACTATAAGAAGTCGCATCCCTGCCAGAGAAGAAGGGTCGTTAGCTTTCTCTTAACAAGCGCCCTGAACCTTGCACACTCTGGGTACCAAAGGACTAGCACTATAAGAAGTCGCATCCCTGCCAGAGAAGAAGGGTCGTTAGCTTTCTCTTAACAAGCGCCCTGATCCTTGCACACTCTGGGTACCAAAGGACTAGCACTATAAGAAGTCGCATCCCTGCCAGAGAAGAAGGGTCGTTAGCTTTCTCTTAACAAGCGCCCTGATCCTTGCACACTCTGGGTACCAAAGGACTAGCACTATAAGAAGTCGCATCCCTGCCAGAGAAGAAGGGTCGTTAGCTTTCTCTTAACAAGCGCCCTGAACCTTGCACACTCTGGGTACCAAAGGACTAGCACTATAAGAAGTCGCATCCCTGCCAGAGAAGAAGGGTCGTTAGCTTTCTCTTAACAAGCGCCCTGATCCTTGCACACTCTGGGTACCAAAGGACTAGCACTATAAGAAGTCGCATCCCTGCCAGAGAAGAAGGGTCGTTAGCTTTCTCTTAACAAGCGCCCTGATCCTTGCACACTCTGGGTACCAAAGGACTAGCACTATAAGAAGTCGCATCCCTGCCAGAGAAGAAGGGTCGTTAGCTTTCTCTTAACAAGCGCCCTGATCCTTGCACACTCTGGGTACCAAAGGACTAGCACTATAAGAAGTCGCATCCCTGCCAGAGAAGAAGGGTCGTCAGCTTTCTCTTAACAAGCGCCCTGAACCTTGTACACTCTGGGTACCAAAGGACTATCACTATAAGAAGTCGCATCCCTGCCAGAGAAGAAGGGTCGTTAGCTTTCTCTTAACAAGCGCCCTGAACCTTGCACACTCTGGGTACCAAAGGACTAGCACTATAAGAAGTCGCATCCCTGCCAGAGAAGAAGGGTCGTTAGCTTTCTCTTAACAAGCGCCCTGATCCTTGCACACTCTGGGTACCAAAGGACTAGCACTATAAGAAGTCGCATCCCTGCCAGAGAAGAAGGGTCGTTAGCTTTCTCTTAACAAGCGCCCTGATCCTTGCACACTCTGGGTACCAAAGGACTAGCACTATAAGAAGTCGCATCCCTGCCAGAGAAGAAGGGTCGTTAGCTTTCTCTTAACAAGCGCCCTGAACCTTGCACACTCTGGGTACCAAAGGACTAGCACTATAAGAAGTCGCATCCCTGCCAGAGAAGAAGGGTCGTTAGCTTTCTCTTAACAAGCGCCCTGATCCTTGCACACTCTGGGTACCAAAGGACTAGCACTATAAGAAGTCGCATCCCTGCCAGAGAAGAAGGGTCGTTAGCTTTCTCTTAACAAGCGCCCTGATCCTTGCACACTCTGGGTACCAAAGGACTAGCACTATAAGAAGTCGCATCCCTGCCAGAGAAGAAGGGTCGTTAGCTTTCTCTTAACAAGCGCCCTGATCCTTGCACACTCTGGGTACCAAAGGACTAGCACTATAAGAAGTCGCATCCCTGCCAGAGAAGAAGGGTCGTTAGCTTTCTCTTAACAAGCGCCCTGATCCTTGCACACTCTGGGTACCAAAGGACTAGCACTATAAGAAGTCGCATCCCTGCCAGAGAAGAAGGGTCGTTAGCTTTCTCTTAACAAGCGCCCTGAACCTTGCACACTCTGGGTACCAAAGGACTAGCACTATAAGAAGTCGCATCCCTGCCAGAGAAGAAGGGAAGTCGAATGTCCGTGTTGAAATATAATTTGAAGGGAAGTTGATACTTCGGAAGAAAGTGACATTTCATGTCTCAACACAAAAATACTGTGTTCTGTGGTTGAGACCGACGAAAGCATTAGATGAACTCCACGTCGCTGAAGAACCCTGGTTACTGGATATTCCATCAGTTATGACTTAAAGAGCTCTCACTATCTCTATCATCTCCGGTACCATTGGTATCTCTCCGGCTCCAAGCTTTGAAAGCTGTGGCCATTGTCGTGTGAATCATAGCAAGTTTGTGCGCACTTTAGTGGACACGTTTGATGGCTATAGCAGCTGATTTAGCGCGCGGAATGGTAAATCTCTGACAACGGAAAAATACAGGTACTTGGAAATTGGGAACATTAAATAATCCGACTTGCCACACCTGAAGCCGTTATGTTTTACTGGGCCCTCCATCATTCTATATATATATATATATATATATATATATATATATATATATATATATATATATATATATATATATATATATATATATATATACACCCCTCTGTCTGTTTATCTCTATCTCTTGTAGAGGGCTCTGATCGACAACGTCACCAGAAACGGCGCACAAATAACAAGAAAGGCTTTGTATTTGTCCTCCTCTATCTGTATCTAGACTGTCACAGCGACGAGGCACGTTGGTGACAGGCGTGTCTCTTGACACAGTGAAGGGTGGACACGGAGGAGATTCTTATAGATGTTTACAAAGCAGTATGTATCGCGTCACATCCGGTGTACTTAGTTATGTTTACTTATCCGACCAAAGACGCATCTTCTATAGTATAAAAATAAAGTTAAAAACTGCAACATTATATCTTCGTGCATTCACCTGCACTAAAGGGTGTATAGTAATCCGCACTTTACACCGCAGTAATTATGGTAGTCAAATTAATTAGTTAATGTGTCCTAAATATGGGGCAATAATGTAGTTGTACTTCTCCGCAAAAAAAGTGCAAATATGATGTGGGGGTCAGGTTGTGGAATAAAATACGAATGTATGCATTAAAACAACGCACGAACGCGCATGAATGTGCATCAAGGCACGAATGTACGCATGCATAAACTTACAAACATGCACACCCTTACACATACATACACTTCAACACAACTGTTTAGTGAGTGGATCGTTAGCTACGGACTTCCGGGACCAAAGTGCGTTAAATGTGTGAGTCACTGAGTGTGGTTCGAAAAAAACAAGTAGTCGTTTACATCGGCGTTGTCAAAATGGCACTAACAAATACCACATTTAGGCGTAGCTAATTCCTTTCAATACTTTCAATACTCAATAGAACCGCTTTGACTTTGACTTGCTATGTAAGAACCGTGCATGTTTTCTTTACATTTTGCATGAACGCCTATGCAGTTCTCAAGGTTCTAGACGAGGCGATTTGTATGGTAGAGTCTAGAGAGAAATCACACGCATGACTCAGCGACGTTAATAGACGATAAACGCTGCGAATAAACTGTCGTTCTCGATACGTGTGATACTAAACAATGAATTGTTACTCACCAAAGTACACCTCCTTGTTACAACGTGGACACTTGGGCATGCTTGCAGCTGTTTGTCTGTCTGTCTGGCTGGGTATGTGTCTGTCGCTTCGATGAACTGGTGACGACTGTCGTTACAAATAGCGACTGCGTACCGCTTGACGACGCGAGAGTGTTTGACAGCGCGGGTCGCCAGTATGCGATAAATAAACACCCGGCAACAAACGACACACAGGCCAGCGGCGATTAATGTTACGTGTCGCGTCCGTTCTGCGACAAACGGTATTAGTGGTCAGTCGCGGAATGGGGCGGGGAGTGCAAATGTTCACATTGCATGGACCGGTGTTGTGTGACCTTTTGCTTGTTGGAAAAACAAAGTCTGGTACATAATTATAATGAACCTTTTTAATCTTCCAATTTACCTATGTAATCATAAAAAAATTCACCGCGTACACCTGTTCAGGTGGTTCGATCACGTCACGAACATTTCTAACACAATACGGCCAGTGACGTATTTAAGAGGGCAGCGGGCCATGTCCTTTGGCTGAACAATTTTGTTCGTATCTAACCTGTTGCGCCGCTACACGGTAGAATGGTAAACTAATGTACGACTAAGCCTGGCCCCATTTGGCTAGATATGCCACTGAATACGGCTGCCTAGATGTGAATAGATGGATTGTCGTCGCCTGTCGAATTAGAAAAGACTTAAAGGAACCCTGCTAACACGGGGTAAATCACCGTCTGGACCTACCCCAGAAGCCAACGTCCGCAAACATAGGTACTACATTCGCTTGGGTGTTATGTTACAACGTGTCAACTGGTTTTGTCAACACTTTCTTACTTTTGACCATGAAATGCAAATTTGTTAACGCAGTCAAGCACTGAACTACGATATAAAATTTCCTACATGAATATTATTCTAATGTTTCCCCCTGTTTTCCATAATAGATAATGTTTGATCCATAACAAGACATGTTTACGGTGAAAACGAAGAATCATTTTCTTGTACCTATTCGCAATGGGAACGTAGTCAGAAATAATGGACCTTTTAGTTAATTACTGTGTCGATTTTCCGGAAAGGTCAGCAATGCATCAGTTGTGCGAAAACCGTCAGGTAACCTGTCAGTAAACCTGTCAGGTAACCTGTCAGTAAACCTGTCAGGTAACCTGTCAGTAAACCTGTCAAGTAACCTGTCAGTAAACCTGTCAGGTAAACTGTCAGTAAACCTGTCAGTAAACCTGTCAGGTAACGTGATGAGCGCATAACAATGAAGCAGGCGCGTCTACCCAACGGTAAAGGAGAAATACTGTCTCCTGCGTAATTTTAAAATCTAGAGGGAGCCTTGGGCCAAGGCCTCCTTTGGCTCGGAGTCGGCCGCGGAATGGGGCGGGTAGTGCAAATGTCCACATTGCATGAACAGGTTTGTGTGACCTTTTGCTTGTTGGAAAAACAAAGTCTGGTACAGAATTATAATTAATCATTTTCATCTTAAGCCGCCACTGCACTACCACTACCACTACCACTACCACTACCACTACCACTACCACTACCACTACCACTACCACTACCACTACTACTACTAATTGTTAATTAACTAACTAATGTTAACTAATTTTTTATAGTATTCCTAGAATGCACCACTGAAGAATTGTTTTAGTATATGTCGATGATATTTATTATTTTGCTTATAATACTTACTTATTACAAGGACACGAATTATGATTTATATATAGGTATGCACTTGAATAAGGACTACAAGCATTTTGTTTTACTTGATTCCATTTGTTTCATAATGTATTTGTATATAATGCTTATCATAATTCTGTACTGATCATTGTGAAACAATAACGATTATTATTATATACCACCACAACCACCACAACCACCACAACCACCACCACCACCACCACCACCACAACCACCACAACCACCACCACCACCACCACCACCACAACCACCACAACCACCACCACCACAACCACCACAACCACCACCACCACCACCACCACAACAACCACCACCACCACAACAACCACCACCACAACCACCACCACCACCACCACCACCACAACCACCACCACCACCACCACAACCACCACAACCACCACCACCACCACCACAACAACAACCACCACCACCACAACAACCACCACCACAACCACCACCACCACCACCACCACCACAACCACCACAACCACCACCACCACCACCACCACAACAACCACCACCACCACAACCACCACCACCACCACCACAACCACCACCACCACCACCACCACCACCACCACAACAACAACAACCACCACCACCACAACAACCACCACCACCACCACCACCACAGCCACAACCACAGCCACAGCCACAGCCACAGCCACAGCCACAGCCACAGCCACAGCCACAGCCACAGCCACAGCCACAGCCACAGCCACAGCCACAGCCACAGCCACAGCCACAGCCACCACAACCACAACCACCATCACAACCGCCGCCGCCGCCGCCGCCGCCGCTGCTAGTACTACGAATACTACTAATAGCAATAAACAACAACAACAACAACAACAACAACAACAACAACAACAACAACAACAACAACAACAACAACAATAACAACAACAACAACAACAACAACAACAACAACAACAACAACAACAACAACAGCTAGTTCTGTTTCACTCAGTTCGGTGTTCTGCTCCCAGGAGCTATGACTCCAATAGGTTTGTCTGGCCTCACGTTTCCGTGCCGAGTGGCGGCCAGTTCATTAATGTATGCAAATCAGGCGCATTTTTGAGTGGCGGTGAGCTGACATAAAGGGCGGGGTGTGTGTGCGGGTAAACAATCGCAGAGAACGTCGCGGGGGCGTCAAGTCAGACTTTATGGGTGTGGAGATTGTTTGTAGCGGACGTTAAATGCATCTACACAGGAGAAACGGTGTCAGTGACTATAAAAGTATCGCTGCTTGATAGGGACCACATCAAAATAGCGCTTGTAGAGCTTGCTATCGTGAGTGACTTTAGATGTGTGTTAGACATCTCTAAAAACAATAACTACAAGTCCTTCAAAGTTCAATTCTAGGACCATTATTATTTTTAATATACATTAATGATCTAGCAATAGCAAGTAAAAATGTTTTCCAATAATGTATGCAGATGACACCACCCTACTGAGCACAAGTACCTTTACTCCCGACCAAACTAATAATTCGGATACATCCAACAACATCAATTCATAATTGCCTAAAATAACGGACTGGTTAGCAATAAATAAATTGTCCCCGAATGCCTAAACTAAAGAACAGCGAAGTACTAAACATAAAAATCAATAACATGCAAAGTGAACGGGTAACAATTTAAATTTCTTGGAATCATAATAGACTCCATTTGAACATGGTTTCCTCATAAAAAATGTCAACAAATTATCAAGGATATGTGGAATTCTCTCTAGATGAAAACACTATGTACCAATGAACCCCTAAGTTATGGTACACTAATATGGGGCTGCAAAATTGACACAAGGATAAATAAATTACAAAAACAAGCAATTAGATATTTCCCAAACAGTAAATATAATTCAACATGGTACACCTTTACTTAAAAAGAACTATTAAAAGCAGACGACCTCTTTAAACTGTCATGCATGACGTTTTTCTACAAATATCAAAATGGAACCGTACCAGAATATGTTAAAGACATGTTTATTGCTAATGAAAATGGATCATTGAGGCCAAAACGACAACAAAGCCCCCCCAACGCTTTACCGATGCAAAAAATAATTTCCCTCAAAACTGTGACATGCAAATTAAACAAACTAATACAATCTATTGCCGCCTTTGCATCAAACATATAATACCACAATTACTTCAAGAAAACTATCTTCCAAAGATTGTCATGGAGAAATTAACACCCATTCCTACCAGGGCTTTGTAAATTACTCCAAAAATATATTACACTTATACTAAAACCTGCTATATCTGCATAAATATTATGCCAGCTGAAATCTAGAAATATGCGGAATGTAATGTAATATTATACTAAGCTTTCAGATAATATTACTATTATTGTCTATTATAAAAATATTAGTTATTTTATTTTCTCTATATGACTACGTCTTAACTCATGAAAGACTACTAACAAACACAAAAACTTACTAGATTAACTCACAACTGATTTAAACACTCAATGAAAATGTCCACTAAAACCAATATAATATGTAATTTTACAATTTGTGAATGATATGTTTTGAGAACTTTTGTATTATTATTATTGCTGTTTTACATTGCTTGCACGGCCTGTATTATTATCATCATCAGTATTGTTAGTAATATTAGCACTTTTTGTTTTTGCTAGTTTTTTTATTGTTGTTGGCATAATTTGCTACTGTAACAATGACTGCACTATACATAGCCACAGGGAAGCATGTGCGATAGCGATCTTCCAGGTCTTAGTGCAGGCCTCCTTGGATCATCTAAACTGTAAACATGCACCCACTGTTATTTGACTATGCACATGTATGATCCAAACAAATAAACGTCATTACGAGAGTCCAGCTAACTGGCGTGCTGGGCGAGATTTGAGCGAGATTTGAGTGAGTCCCCGGGTACACATAGTTTTAGCTCCTGCACCATTGTCATTTCCATATGTGCAAAAGAAAATAAATGGAACAAATGGCATAGCTTAAACAACTAGTTGAACTTTCAGTAAGCGAATGACACAAACCGCAAGGTGGCAGCACTATGGACACACTAACGGAAATTTCCGTCGCTGACGTATTCGTCCGAGCGTCGACAACAACATCAATCTTACTCGGTTTCCTAAACAGAATTACGGCGTGCAGAGTTGCGTGGTTGTTGGATTGTTCATTGATGCATTTGACAAATTCTGTTTATATAACCATTTAATAACAGGTTAAACTACACTCGAGGTAGATGACAACTCGGTGTTTAGTCTGGAGAAATGAAGCGTTTAACAGGCACTAAACATTGCAAAAAAACTAATCACAAGATGCGAGCGCAGGCCACCGACATGGCACAGGCGAACGTGTTCACGTGTTCACGTGCAGGAGCCCAGCGAACTCTCCTCCTGTTCGCTAGGAGGCGCAGTGACCGCCGGCAAAAATAACTGATGGTGACAATGTTATGTTTGCTTATAAAAACGAATCAACTTAATCATAAATGATGAAGGCCTGCGACAAAACGTACGGTTGACTACGACATGTGTTGCACGTAGCAAAGCAAGTAAAACAGAAAGGCGGGTGCACCTCGGTCCCCTGCAGCACATTCTAAACAACCATTAGGGGGCCATCCATGAAGTATGTCACGTTCAGGTGGGAGGGGGTGTCCGGGTAAGCGCTACACGAGGGTGGGGTGTCCGGGTAAGCGCTACACGGGGATGGGGGTGTCCGGGTAAGCGCTACACGGGGATGGGGGTGTCCGGGTAAGCGGTACACGGGGGTGGGGGTGTCCGGGTAAGCGCTACACGGAGGTGTGATGTTAGGGTAAGTGGTACACGGGGTGGGGGTGTCCGGGTAAGCGCTACACGGAGGTGTGGTGTTAGGGTAAGTGGTACACGGGGTGGGGGTGTCCGGGTAAGCGCTACACGGGTGGGGGGTGTCCGGGTAAGTGGTACACGGGGGTGGGGGTGTCCGGGTAAGCGCTACACGGAGGTGTGGTGTTAGGGTAAGTGGTACACGGGGTGGGGGTGTCCGAGTAAGCGGTACACGGGGGTGGGGGTGTCCGGGTAAGCGCTACACGGAGGTGTGGTGTTAGGGTAAGCGGTACACGGGGGTGGGGGTGTCCGGGTAAGCGCTACATGGGAGTGGGGGTGTCCGGGTAAGCGCTACACGGGGGTGGGGGTGTCCGGGTAAGTGGTACACGGGGTGGGGGTGTCCGGGTAAGCAGTACACGGGGGTGGGGGTGTCCGGGTAAGCGCTACATGGGGTGGGGGTGTCCGGGTAAGCGCTACACGGGGGTGGGGGTGTACGGGTAAGCAATACGCCCGCCCGCCCGCCCGCCCGCCCGCCCGCCCGCCCGCCCGCCCGCCCGCCCGCCCGCCCGCCCGCCCGCCCGCCCGCCCGCCCGCCCGCCCGCCCGCCCGCCCGCCCGCCCGCCCGCCCGCCCGCCCGCCCGCCCGCCCGCCCGCCCGCCCGCCCGCCCGCCCGCCCGCCCGCCCGCCCGCCCGCCCGCCCGCCCGCCCGCCCGCCCGCCCGCCCGCCCGCCCGCCCGCCCGCCCGCCCGCCCGCCCGCCCGCCCGCCCGCCCGCCCGCCCGCCCGCCCGCCCGCCCGCCCGCCCGCCGCCCGCCCGCCCGCCCGCCCGCCCGCCCGCCCGCCCGCCCGCCCGCCCGCCCGCCCGCCCGCCCGCCCGCCGCCCGCCCGCCCGCCCGCCCGCCCGCCCGCCCGCCCGCCCGCCCGCCGCCCGCCCGCCGCCCGCCCGCCCGCCCGCCCGCCCGCCCGCCCGCCCGCCCGCCCGCCCGCCCGCCCGCCCGCCCGCCCGCCCGCCCGCCCGCCCGCCCGCCCGCCCGCCCGCCCGCCCGCCCGCCCGCCCGCCCGCCCGCCCGCCCGCCCGCCCGCCCGCCCGCCCGCCCGCCCGCCCGCCCGCCCGCCCGCCCGCCCGCCCGCCCGCCCGCCCGCCCGCCCGCCCGCCCGCCCGCCCGCCCGCCCGCCCGCCCGCCCGCCCGCCCGCCCGCCCGCCCGCCCGCCCGCCCGCCCGCCCGCCCGCCCGCCCGCCCGCCCGCCCGCCCGCCCGCCCGCCCGCCCGCCCGCCCGCCCGCCGCCCGCCCGCCCGCCCGCCCGCCCGCCCGCCCGCCCATTTTACTTGTATTGACGAGTTAACCAAATCCCCGAATGAGAGCCAAATTATATGCACTCAGAATCTGGGAATGCATCCGCAAAAACAGAACCTACACTCTGATCCCAGGCTCTGGTGTGTGCGACGATCGGTGGCACCACATAACGGAGCGTGTATAATCGAAGCGTCAACAGCAGCGATTGCAACGTGGCGTGGCGCCCCCTACTGTTTAGTTGTGATAATTACTTTCACTATTAGTGTGAGACAGCCCAAGAGAGCGCCACAATATTTACAGTTTGACGTCCTTTTTCCTTTATTAGTGCCCTCGATCTGTCAATCAAATGTAGATGAGTGGAATTAACACGTAGACAGTAATAATTATTGTTAATCCTTTATTAGTGCCCTCGGTCTGTCAATCAAATGTAGACGAGTGGAATTAACACGTAGACAGTAATAATTATTGTTAATCCTTTATTAGTGCCCTCGGTCTGTCAATCAAATGTAGATGAGAGGAATTAACACGTAGACAGTAATAATTATTGTTAATCCTTTATTAGTGCCCTCGGTCTGTCAATCAAATGTAGATGAGTGGAATTAACACGTAGACAGTAATAATTATTGTTAATCCTTTATTAGTGCCCTCGGTCTGTCAATCAAATGTAGATGAGAGGAATTAACACGTAGACAGTAATAATTATTGTTAATCCTTTATTAGTGCCCTCGGTCTGTCAATCAAATGTAGATGAGAGGAATTAACACGTAGACAGTAATAATTATTGTTAATCCTTTATTAGTGCCCTCGGTCTGTCAATCAAATGTAGATGAGTGGAATTAACGCGTAGACAGTAATAATTATTGTTAATCCTTTATTAGTGCCCTCGGTCTGTCAATCAAATGTAGATGAGTGGAATTAACACGTAGACAGTAATAATTATTGTTAATCCTTTATTAGTGCCCTCGGTCTGTCAATCAAATGTAGATGAGAAGAATTAACACGTAGACAGTAATAATTATTGTTAATCCTTTATTAGTGTCCTCGGTCTGTCTATCAAATGTAGATGAGTGGAATTAACACGTAGACAGTAATACTTATTGTTAATCCTTTATTAGTGCCCTCGGTCTGTCTATCAAATGTAGATGAGTGGAATTAACACGTAGACAGTAATAATTATTGTTAATCCTTTATTAGTGCCCTCGGTCTGTCAATCAAATGTAGATGAGTGGAATTAACACGTAGTCAGTAATAATTATTGTTAATCCTTTATTAGTGCCCTCGGTCTGTCTATCAAATGTAGATGAGTGGAATTAACACGTAGACAGTAATAATTATTGTTAATCCTTTATTAGTGCCCTCGGTCTGTCAATCAAATGTAGATGAGTGGAATTAACGCGTAGTCAGTAATAATTATTGTTAATCCTTTATTAGTGCCCTCGGTCTGTCTATCAAATGTAGATGAGTGGAATTAACACGTAGACAGTAATAATTATTGTTAATCCTTTATTAGTGCCCTCGGTCTGTCAATCAAATGTAGATGAGTGGAATTAACTCGTAGACAGTAATAATTATTGTTAATCCTTTATTAGTGCCCTCGGTCTGTCAATCAAATGTAGATGAGTGGAAATAACACGTAGACAGTAATAATTATTGTTAATCCTTTATTAGTGCCCTCGGTCTGTCAATCAAATGTAGATGAGTGGAATTAACACGTAGACAGTAATAATTATTGTTAATCCTTTATTAGTGCCCTCGGTCTGTCAATCAAATGTAGATGAGTGGAATTAACACGTAGACAGTAATAATTATTGTTAATCCTTTATTAGTGCCCTCGGTCTGTCAATCAAATGTAGATGAGTGGAATTAACATGTAGACAGTAATACTTATTGTTAATCCTTATTAGTGCCCTCGGTCTGTCTATCAAATGTAGATGAGTGGAATTAACACGTAGACAGTAATAATTATTGTTAATCCTTTATTAGTGCCCTCGGTTTGTCAATCAAATGTAGATGAGTGGAATTAACACGTAGACAGTAATAATTATTGTTAATCCTTTATTAGTGCCCTCGGTCTGTCTATCAAATGTAGATGAGTGGAATTAACACGTAGACAGTAATAATTATTGTTAATCCTTTATTAGTGCCCTCGGTCTGTCAATCAAATGTAGATGAGTGGAATTAACGCGTAGACAGTAATAATTATTGTTAATCCTTTATTAGTGCCCTCGGTCTGTCAATCAAATGTAGATGAGTGGAATTAACACGTAGACAGTAATAATTATTGTTAATCCTTTATTAGTGCCCTCGGTCTGTCAATCAAATGTAGATGAGTGGAATTAACACGTAGATAGTAATAATTATTGTTAATCCTTTATTAGTGCCCTCGGTCTGTCAATCAAATGTAGATGAGTGGAATTAACACGTAGACAGTAATAATTATTGTTAATCCTTTATTAGTGCCCTCGGTCTGTCAATCAAATGTAGATGAGTGGAATTAACATGTAGACAGTAATAATTATTGTTAATCCTAAATTAGTGCCCTCGGTCTGTCAATCAAATGTAGATGAGTGGAATTAACGCGTAGACAGTAATAATTATTGTTAATCCTTTATTAGTGCCCTCGGTCTGTCAATCAAATGTAGATGAGTGGAATTAACACGTAGACAGTAATAATTATTGTTAATCCTTTATTAGTGCCCTCGGTCTGTCAATCAAATGTAGATGAGTGGAATTAACACGTAGACAGTAATAATTATTGTTATTCCTTTATTAGTGCCCTCGGTCTGTCAATCAAATGTAGATGAGTGGAATTAACACGTAGACAGTAATAATTATTGTTAATCCTTTATTAGTGCCCTCGGTCTGTCAATCAAATGTAGATGAGTGGAATTAACATGTAGACAGTAATAATTATTGTTAATCCTTTATTAGTGCCCTCGGTCTGTCAATCAAATGTAGATGAGTAGAATTAACACGTAGACAGTAATAATTATTGTTAATCTTTTATTAGTGCCCTCGGTCTGTCAATCAAATGTAGATGAGTGGAATTAACATGTAGACAGTAATAATTATTGTTAATCCTTTATTAGTGCCCTCGGTCTGTCAATCAAATGTAGATGAGTGGAATTAACCCGTAGACAGTAATACTTATTGTTAATCCTTTATTAGTGCCCTCGGTCTGTCAATCAAATGTAGATGAGTGGAATTAACACGTAGACAGTAATAATTATTGTTAATCTTTTATTAGTGCCCTCGGTCTGTCTATCAAATGTAGACGAGTGGAATTAACACATAGACAGTAATAATTATTGTTAATCCTTTATTAGTGCCTCTGTCTGTCAATCAAATGTAGACGAGTGGAATTAACACGTAGACAGTAATAATTATTGTTAATCCTTTATTAGTGCCCTCGGTCTGTCAATCAAATGTAGACGAGTGGAATTAACACGTAGACAGTAATAATTATTGTTAATCCTTTATTAGTGCCCTCGGTCTGTCAATCAAATGTAGACGAGTGGAATTAACACGTAGACAGTAATAATTATTGTTAATCCTTTATTAGTGCCCTCGGTCTGTCAATCAAATGTAGACGAGTGGAATTAACACGTAGACAGTAATAATTATTGTTAATCCTTTATTAGTGCCCTCGGTCTGTCTATGAAATGTAGACGAGTGGAATTAACATGTAGAAAGTAATAATTATTGTTATTCCTTGATTAGTGCCCTCGGTCTGTCTGTCAAATGTAGACGAGTGGAATTAACGCGTAGACAGTAATAATTATTGCTAATCCTTTATTAGTGCCTCTGTCTGTCAATCAAATGTAGATGAGTGGAATTAACATGTAGACAGTAATAATTATTGTTAATTCTTTATTAGTGCCCTCGGTCTGTCTATCAAATGTAGACGAGTGGAATTAACACGTAGAAAGTAATAATTATGATTAGTCCTTTATTAGCGGCCTCAGCCTGTCAATAAAATGTAGACGAGTAGAATTAACACGTAGACAGTAATAATTATTGTTAATCTTTTATTAGTGCCCTCGGTCTGTCAATCAAATGTAGATGAGTGGAATTAACATGTAGACAGTAATAATTATTGTTAATCCTTTATTAGTGCCCTCGGTCTATCAATCAAATGTAGATGAGTGGAATTAACACGTAGACAGTAATAATTATTGTTAATCCTTTATTAGTGCCTTCGGTCTGTCAATCAAATGTAGATGAGTGGAATTAACACGTAGACAGTAATAATTATTGTTAATCTTTTATTAGTGCCCTCGGTCTGTCTATAAAATGTAGACGAGTGGAATTAACACGTAGACAGTAATAATTATTGTTAATCCTTTATTAGTGCCTCTGTCTGTCAATCAAATGTAGACGAGTGGAATTAACACGTAGACAGTAATAATTATTGTTAATCCTTTATTAGTGCCTTCGGTCTGTCAATCAAATGTAGACGAATGGAATTAACGCGTAGACAGTAATAATTATTGTTAATCCTTTATTAGTGCCCTCGGTCTGTCAATCAAATGTAGACGAGTGGAATTAACACGTAGACAGTAATAATTATTGTTATTCCTTTATTAGTGCCCTCGGTCTGTCAATCAAATGTAGACAAGTGGAATTAACACGTAGACAGTAATAATTATTGTTAATCCTTTATTAGTGCCCTCGGTCTGTCAATCAAATGTAGACGAGTGGAATTAACACGTGGACAGTAATAATTATTGTTAATCCTTTATTAGTGCCCTCGGTCTGTCAATCAAATGTAGACGAGTGGAATTAACACGTAGACAGTAATAATTATTGTTAATCCTTTATTAGTGCCCTCGGTCTGTCTATAAAATGTAGACGAGTGGAATTAACATGTAGAAAGTAATAATTATTGTTATTCCTTGATTAGTGCCCTCGGTCTGTCTGTCAAATGTAGACAAGTGGAATTAACGCGTAGACAGTAATAATTATTGTTAATCCTTTATTAGTGCCTCTGTCTGTCAATCAAATGTAGATGAGTGGAATTAACATGTAGACAGTAATAATTATTGTTAATCCTTTATTAGTGCCCTCGGTCTGTCTATCAAATGTAGACGAGTGGAATTAACACGTAGAAAGTAATAATTATTATTAGTCCTTTATTAGCGCCCTCAGCCTGTCAATAAAATGTAGACGAGTGGAGTTAACACGTAGACAGTAATTGGTTTACTTAGAAGAAATTTAACTGCTGATTAAATTGTTGTTAACAGAACATTAATTTTTTTACAGACTCACTGAAACTGTTACATAATATTACTTTAATAGAATTTGTGTAACACAACTTTTATTCTCCCAATTTGGTGAAATGTTTCACCAAGATGTTACAATTAAGGTTTTATTCTCCCAATTTGGTGAAATGTTTCACCAATATGTTATAATTAAGGTTTTTGAATTGCATATAGGCAGTGTTAGTTGAACCACTGGGTTAATCGAACCATCCATGTTTCCCTGGAAACTACAGCAGCGACAGTTATATGGTACCACCCAGTGATTGAGCATGTTATTAGAATAGATTACACGATTGACGAACAATAAATGCCATTTGTCACAACGGTCAGAAAATGTGAGTTTAAAAGTATGTTTTTTTGATGTTCTTCTGAACTTTTTGCGATTGTGATTAATGGTGTGTAAACTATCAACACGTGATCAGACTTTACTGTCTGAGTGCTTACAAATGTGATCAGACTTTACTGTCTGTGTGCTTACAAATGTGATCAGACTTTACTGTCTGTGTGCTTACAAATGTGATCAGACTTTATTGTCTGTGTGCTTACAAATGTGATCAGACTTTAGTGTCTGTGTGCTTACAAATGTGATCAGACTTTACTGTCTGTGTGCTTACAAATGTGATCAGACTTTATTGTCTGTGTGCTTACAAATGTGATCAGACTTTATTGTCTGTGTGCTTACAAATGTGATCAGACTTTATTGTCTGTGTGCTTACAAATGTGATCAGACTTTATTGTCTGTGTGCTTACAAATGTGATCAGACTTTATTGTCTGTGTGCTTACAAATGTGATCAGACTTTATTGTCTGTGTGCTTACAAATGTGATCAGACTTTATTGTCTGTGTGCTTACAAATGTGATCAGACTTTACTGTCTGTGTGCTTACAAATGCACTGGGAAGAAGACTATTTACATCACTTCTCGCATTAATGAGAAATTAATTAAAAAAGCTTTTATTGTCGAAACTGGGCAAGTTGAGCAACCAAAGGTCAAACGGACAGTTAGTTGAGCTGTGGCTAAAGAACGATGCCGAGTACTCTGGACCCCAAGATACATCAAGGAATTCATTTTTCAGAGCAAATTCGTACATCGGATAGCTACAAGGCAACATAATTATTAGTAGTTAGTTACACTGGTTGCTTGTGATTGGCCTGTAAGTTGATATTGCGTTGACTTATTAAATAAGCATGTAGATTTGTCAGAGACGTGTTGTACCCATTGGGTAGATGTGTGTGTTGGCCGAGTTGTTATGAAATTTTAGTACAAGGCCTAAGTAAATTATACAAATAAAGCATACCCAACTCACGCAACACTGTGGCTCAACTTAGCCCACACCAAGTGTTACTTGAGCCAGCTTACCAACCCTGTTTGAATCAGCTACATATAAAAAATCTACTAATAATCATAGTTTACGTGAGTAAAACAATTTTGACTTATGAATATGATTTTATCCTAGATATAAAAAATAATGAAAAATGGCTCATCTAACACCGCCCTGCATTAAGTGTAAAATATAGCTATTTATTAAACTCTTCAACAACAAATGGGTGAAGTTTCTTTATGCTTAAAGTGCCTACGAGTCTATGACAGTTTTTGTTACTTTTACTCATATTAATTGCTCGTAAAAATGGAAAAGTAATTATTGTGCTCATTTTTGGTGAATTAGATAAGGAAAATAGTTGTTAGAAAAGTTTAATTGTAATTAAGGCCAGGAAACAAGTTTTCTTTGGAGTTAGAGAGAAGTTATGTAATCTTTGTAAAACTTTTTGTTAAAGCGCGCCGCCTGGCAGATATATCCTTGCTGATGTCACAGAATAAAGTGCCACATCAAAGATTGTTACTTAAACTAAAAGCCCATGGTATAGGTAATGATGTAATCAACTGGATAAAAAAGTGGCTTACACATAGACGACAGAGAGTAATAGTAGATGGTGAGATTTCAAACTGGAAATCTGTTCTGAGTGGGGTAACACAGGGATCAGTATTAGGCCCTATACTGTTTTTAATATATATAAATGATTTGGAAGATGACATATCTAGCAAAGTACTGAAATTTCCAGATGACACAAAAGTATTCAGAATGGTACTAATGATACAGATAAACAAAGTTTACAGGATGATCTAGGTAAATTAGTTAAATGGTAAAAAAAATGGCAAATGTTATTCAATTTTGGGAAGTGTAAATGTATACACATAGGACATGGAAACATGGATGAAGAATATAAAATGGGGGATGCTGTACTAGATAGAACCACACAAGAAAAGGACTTAGGAGTAACAATTAGTGCTGACATGAAAGCAGCTGCTTCTTCGAAAGGAAATCAAATTCTAGGGCTAATTAGGAGAACTATCATGTATAAGGAGAAACAGCTAATTGTACCCCTGTACAAAGCAATAGTTAGACCACCTTTGGAATATTGTATACAAGCATGGAGGCCGTATCGTAAACAGGACATAGACAAGCTAGGAAGAATACAACGAAGAGCAACTAAAATGATTTCAGAATAGAGAGACCTTAGTTATGAAAGCCGCTTATTACAATGTGGTTTGACAACACTAGAGACCAGGAGACTAAGAGGAGACCAAATAGAAGTGTTTAAAATAGTGAATGGTTATGAGGATATTGATAGGAATATGTTCTTCAAACTTAAAGAAGGCAGTAGAACCAGAGGACACAAAGCAGCATAGGTTGGACATGAGAACGTTCTCTTTCTCACAGAGAGTGATAAATGAATGGAACCAACTTGTCAAATGATTGTATTAATGCTAGTACAGTGTAGTGTGAATATGTTTAAAAATAGAATTGACAGATATCTGATAAGGGCGGGCTACACATAGATGATAAAATATTTGGACTCTCGATAAACCAATGGCTTCCTTGTCCACTTGCCACCTGGAACTTTTTGTTTGGGATGGCAATCTTGTTAAATAAATAAAACAATGGCATGACTGGATTAAAAGAACCAGTTGCGAGATCGCTGAAAATTACCACATTTAATGATGAATATAGTTGTGGATTGGATTATTGTGAAGATATTTTGTTTGACTAAAGTTGCTTTTTCAAAAAGAATCAGAACTTGAAGCAACTGGGCCACAGGCACCTTAAGCATCAAAATATGTCAATCAGACGGCATTGTGTAAAAGAAAGCAGAATCATGTTTTCAAAATAACACTTTATTGATTATCATAACAAACTTAACACATTTCCAACTCAAATGTATACTTCTGCATAAACTGCTACTAATCCCCATCCTTAAAGTTGCTTTCTTTCTCACAACAGTTCCAGCGCAAGAAAAGCATAGCACCAAAATTATTAGGAGGTATATCCACATTACATAAATATAATATAAATGCAGTCTACACCGGAATCTCACAGCTGTACAGTCTAAACATTGTACGGACAACTCAACTTCTAGCTACATGTATTCAAACCATTCCAACAAGTTCCTTTATGTCCCTGCATTTTTTATACTACAATTCTGTCCATACATATGGCACAAATAGTCAAATATCCAATAAATGGAAACTACATTTGTGCAGAAACTACAACACACATTGTTCCTTACATTCCCATTTGATAAGTTACTGGCATTAAATATGAACAATCTACAACCAGGGCATAAAAAACACTGCAGTAATTTCAAGTGATCAGATTACAGTTGTGTACAAATAGCTAACTTGTTAATGGTTAAATTACCTGTAACCGTAACTCTTTTCCATGAACTAACGCTGGTTATTAAAGCCTATTGATCTTGGTGATGACTGCGTAGACACATATCAACTGCTGCTTAAATAATTACTGCGTGTTAATTCATCTACATTTTTACAACTGTACATCAGTGATCTCTGTGTGGACGCGGGACTTCTCCAGCATCAGTGATTTCTGTGTGGACGCGGCACTTCTCCAGCATCAGTGATCTGTGTGTGGACGCGGGACTTCTCCAGCATCAGTGATCTGTGTGTGGACGCGGGACTTCTCCAGCATCAGTGATCTCTGTGTGGACGCGGGACTTCTCCAGCATCAGTGATCTCTGTGTGGACGCGGCACTTCTCCAGCATCAGTGATCTCTGTGTGGACGCGGGACTTCTCCAGCATCAGTGATCTCTGTGTGGACGCGGCACTTCTCCAGCTGCAGCGATCTTGGTTTTCTTACACTTCTTCGCACCAGATGGGTCAATGGTGTCGTTTTCGTATGCTAAGATTGATCCCTTGCCTAGGGGGCCGTTTTTGGTTCGTATTTCCTCAATCTCGGTGAACACTTGGTCAAGTTTCTGCACGAGTTCATCAGCATTCTCCTTGTTGAAACACATTGGTGACTTGAACTTGAGTACATTAGCCTGTGGCCCGTCGGCACTGTACAGCACAAACTTCTCCTTCAGTCTGCAGCGCACAAAGGAAGATCACAAACAATTAGTTGGTGCATAAACTGATTTGTATTTGTATTTGTATGCACTTACGTAAAAGTGCTATACCCAGAATAAAGAATGTTATATCACTGAAAGTGGATGACGACAATAATGACAGAACAGCCTTGAAGTGGATCCCTGAAGGAAAATTAAAACAAGGACAACCAAAAACAACCTGGACAAGAAATGTGGAGGGGGAGTTATGTGAAGGAAGAAAGTACCACGGTAAGAAAGTAGACCACCTCAGACAATTGTTTTAAGACTAGAAGCTGTGGCCAAATACACAGGGTTTGATTAAGGAGACTAGACGGGGAGAGCAGGACGGAGAGGGGACTTCACTACTTGGTATTAAGGAGATTAGATGGGGAGAGCAGGACAGAGAGGGGACTTCACTACTTGGTATTAAGGAGATTAGATGGGGAGAGCAGGATGGAGAGGGGACTTCACTACTTGGTATTAAGGAGATTAGATGGGGAGAGCAGGACGGAGAGGGGAGTTCACTACTTGGTATTAAGGAGATTAGATGGGGAGAGCAGGACAGAGAGGGGACTTCACTACTTGGTATTAAGGAGATTAGACGGGGAGAGCAGGACGGAGAGGGGACTTCACTACTTGGTATTAAGGAGATTAGATGGGGAGAGCAGGATGGAGAGGGGACTTCACTACTTGGTATTAAGGAGATTAGATGGGGAGAGCAGGACGGAGAGGGGAGTTCACTACTTGGTATTAAGGAGATTAGATGGGGAGAGCAGGACAGAGAGGGGACTTCACTACTTGGTATTAAGGAGATTAGACGGGGAGAGCAGGACGGAGAGGGGACTTCACTACTTGGTATTAAAGAGATTAGACGGGGAGAGCAGGACGGAGAGGGGAGTTCACTACTTGGTATTAAGGAGATTAGACGGGGAGAGCAGGACAGAGAGGGGACTTCACTACTTGGTATTAAGGAGATTAGACGGGGAGAGCAGGACGGAGAGGGGACTTCACTACATGGTATTAAGGAGACTAGACGGGTAGGGCAGGACGGAGAGGGGACTTCACTACTTGGTATTAAGGAGACTAGACGGGTAGGGCAGGACGGAGAGGGGACTTGACTACTTGGTATTAAGGAGACTAGACGGGGAGAGCAGGACGGAGAGGGGACTTGACTACTTGGTATTAAGGAGATTAGACAGGGAGAGCAGGACGGAGAGGGGACTTGACTACTTGGTATTAAGGAGACTAGACGGGGAGAGCAGGACGGAGAGGGGACTTGACTACTTGGTATTAAGGAGACTAGACGGGGAGAGCAGGACGGAGAGGGGACTTGACTACTTGGTATTAAGGAGATTAGACGGGGAGAGCAGGATGGAGAGAGGGGACTTGACTACTTGGTATTAAGGAGATTAGACGGGGAGAGCAGGACGGAGAGGGGACTTGACTACTTGGTATTAAGGGGACTAGACGGGGAGAGCAGGACGGAGAGGGGACTTGACTACTTGGTATTAAGGAGACTAGACGGGGAGAGCAGGACGGAGAGGGGACTTCACTACTTGGTATTAAGGAGACTAGACGGGGAGAGCAGGATGGAGAGGGGAGTTCACTACTTGGTATTAAGGAGATTAGACGGGGAGAGCAGGACGGAGAGGGGAGTTCACTACGTGGTATTAAGGAGATTAGACGGGGAGAGCAGGACGGAGAGGGGACTTCACTACGTGGTATTAAGGAGATTAGACGGGGAGAGCAGGACGGAGAGGGGACTTAACTACTTGGTATTAAGGAGATTAAACGGGGAGAGCAGGACAGAGAGGGGACTTCACTACTTGGTATTAAGGAGACTAGACGGGAAGGGCAGGACGGAGAGGGGACTTGACTACTTGGTATTAAGGAGATTAGACGGGGAGAGCAGGACGGAGAGGGAACTTCACTACTTGGTATTTGTTGTGGAACACAAAATGCCAAGATAAGAGGTCGTTCACAATTGTCGACATTTAGCTATTCATACAAAGCGTACTAAGTCTCAGCCCCCCTCCCTGAATTCGTACTTTAAAATGTTGATAATTTTCCACAGTAAAAAATATATCAATATAACAACGTTATGACATAATGAATGTACATAACAGACAATAAAAACCACCAGAATAAGTTTACAAATATTTATCTCCAATAATTATGTTAAAGCTATGTGTCTTTCTAACAACTCCACGGTGCCATATTGATAATAGTTTTCCATGAAGTTGTGAATTTCCAAGATGTCGGACTACATTACAGCACCACACTGTGCCGCGAATAGTTGCACAATTTAAAACAATAGTAGTTTTGTAATAGTTCACCGCGTGGCACTGTAGTGTTCAGTGGTAAAATTTTGCATATGAGTGATATGACTGACATAAAGGAAATTAGTATATGGGCCTTGATCCCCACCCCTTCCCCTTTAGAACGCTTTATAATGTAATTATGTAAAGAAAAATTATGAATGAAAGAAGTTCATGAAAAATATACAGTATTGCCCAGAATATACCCAGGGTTCACTGCAATAGGAATAAACAGTTGTTGGGTGTTTTGTTTGTACAGTCTCAGAACCCAACCTTAAGACTATGCGTGTATGTCAATTCCAACAAGTCTAGAGTTGTCTGACTTGTACACACGAACCTGCTGACGGCAATCTGAGCTTCAACGGTAGCTGGTGTTCGTTTCTCCAGGTCTTTGATGAGCTCAATGCCGAGGAACATGCCCACGCCCCTACAACAGTTGTACCCCAACAGTGAACAAGGGCATGGGAGTCCGCGGGGGGGGGCAAGGGGGGCACTTGCCCCCTGGATCTGGAATGTTTTCAGACATATTCATGAGCTCAAACAGCTCTACAACAGTCAAACCCTAACAGTCATCAAGGTCCCTACAAGTCACACCCCAACAGTCAACAAGGCCCCTAAAAGTCATACCCCAACAGTCAACAAGGCCCCTACAAGTCACACCCCAACAGTCAAACAAGTGTAGACACAACATGCCCCCGCCCCTACAACACTCATTCCCCAACAGTCAACAAGGGTAGACACAACATGCCCCCGCCCCTACAACAGTCATTCCCCAACAGTCAACAAGTGTAGACACAACATGCCGCCGCCCCTACAACAGTCATTCCCCAACAGTCAACAAGGGTAGACACAACATGCCGCCGCCCCTACAACAGTCATTCCCCAACAGTCAACAAGGGTAGACACAACATGCCGCCGCCCCTACAACAGTCATTCCCCAACAGTCAACAAGGGTAGACACAACATGCCGCTGCCCCTACAACAGTCATTCCCCAACAGTCAACAAGGGTAGACACAACATGCCCCCGCCCCTACAACACTCATTCCCCAACAGTCAACAAGGGTAGACACAACATGCCCCCGCCCCTACAACAGTCATTCCCCAACAGTCAACAAGGGTAGACACAACATGCCGCCGCCCCTACAACACTCATTCCCCAACAGTCAACAAGGGTAGACACAACATGCCGCCGCCCCTACAACAGTCATTCCCCAACAGTCAACAAGGGTAGACACAACATGCCCCCGCCCCTACAACAGTCATTCCCCAACAGTCAACAAGGGTAGACACAACATGCCGCCTCCCCTACAACAGTCATTCCCCAAAAGTCAACAAGGGTAGACACAACATGCCGCCGCCCCTACAACAGTCATTCCCCAACAGTCAACAAGGGTAGACACAACATGCCGCCGCCCCTACAACAGTCATTCCCCAAAAGTCAACAAGGGTAGACACAACATGCCGCCGCCCCTACAACAGTCATTCCCCAACAGTCAACAAGGGTAGACACAACATGCCGCCGCCCCTACAACAGTCATTCCCCAACAGTCAACAAGGGTAGACACAACATGCCGCCGTCCCTACAACAGTCATTCCCCAACAGTCAACAAGGGTAGACACAACATGCCGCCGCCCCTACAACAGTCATTCCCCAACAGTCAACAAGGGTAGACACAACATGCCGCCGCCCCTACAACAGTCATTCCCCAACAGTCAACAAGGGTAGACACAACATGCCGCCGCCCCTACAACAGTCATTCCCCAACAGTCAACAAGGGTAGACACAACATGCCGCCGCCCCTACAACAGTCATTCCCCAACAGTCAACAAGGGTAGACACAACATGCCGCCGCCCCTACAACAGTCATTCCCCAACAGTCAACAAGGGTAGACACAACATGCCGCCGCCCCTACAACAGTCATTCCCCAACAGTCAACAAGGGTAGACACAACATGCCGCCGCCCCTACAACAGTCATTCCCCAACAGTCAACAAGGGTAGACACAACATGCCGCCGCCCCTACAACAGTCATTCCCCAACAGTCAACAAGGGTAGACACAACATGCCGCCGCCCCTACAACAGTCATTCCCCAACAGTCAACAAGGGTAGACACAACATGCCGCCGCCCCTACAACACTCATTCCCCAACAGTCAACAAGGGTAGACACAACATGCCGCCGCCCCTACAACAGTCATTCCCCAACAGTCAACAAGGGTAGACACAACATGCCGCCGCCCCTACAACAGTCATTCCCCAACAGTCAACAAGGGTAGACACAACATGCCGCCGCCCCTACAACAGTCATTCCCCAACAGTCAACAAGGGTAGACACAACATGCCGCCGCCCCTACAACACTCATTCCCCAACAGTCAACAAGGGTAGACACAACATGCCGCCGCCCCTACAACAGTCATTCCCCAACAGTCAACAAGGGTAGACACAACATGCCGCCACCCCTACAACAGTCATTCCCAACAGTCAACAAGGGTAGACACAACATGCCCCCGCCCCTACAACAGTCATTCCCCAACAGTCAACAAGGGTAGACACAACATGCCGCCGCCCCTACAACACTCATTCCCCAACAGTCAACAAGGGTAGACACAACATGCCGCCGCCCCTACAACAGTCATTCCCCAACAGTCAACAAGGGTAGACACAACATGCCGCCGCCCCTACAACAGTCATTCCCCAACAGTCAACAAGGGTAGACACAACATGCCGCCGCCCCTACAAGTCATTCCCCAACAGTCAACAAGGGTAGACACAACATGCCGCCGCCCCTACAACAGTCATTCCCCAACAGTCAACAAGGGTAGACACAACATGCCGCCGCCCCTACAACAGTCAACAAGGGTAGACACAACATGCCCCCGCCCCTACAACAGTCATTCCCCAACAGTCAACAAGAAAGAGCCGTACACAACAAAACATTTCTATTTCAGCACTAAGTGGCATCTTATCTCTCATATCACTAAGTGGCATCTTATCTCTCATATCTCGATAAGTTTTCTTGTCCACTTGCCATGTTGGGTTTTGATTGGATTGCTATTGCTATCTTGTTTTGATTGGATTGCTATTGCTATCTTGTTTTGATTGGATTGCTATTGCTATCTTGTTTTGATTGGATTGCTATTGCTATCTTGTTTTGATTGGATTGCTATTGCTATCTTGTTTTGATTGGATTGCTATTGCTATCTTGTTTTGATTGGATTGCTATTGCTATCTTGTTTTGATTGGATTGCTATTGCTATCTTGTTAAAGTGAAGCTAAAGGCATTGTTTTAGGCCTTTGCACCTATAAGAGACAGTACAATTATATAGTATCAAAGTATAAATAAAAATAAAAGTATAAATTAACATAAATTAGTATTTACAAAATTATAACTAACTATTATCTGATAGTTAAGGTAAGGACCTGGGAGACCCCTATTACGACTAGATATAAGTCACTATCATAGGGACCACCCTGTGGTGCAGCATTCAGATGTAAACATGATTTAGCGAGGTAAAGAGCTGTCTTTTTTTTTTATTTAATCTGGAAAAACAGACAGTAGTGAAGCAATGAATTCACAATTGTGGGTTGACTGGTTGGAAGCCCACGCGATACGCTAGACTTTGTCTGGTCCATTTTGAAGAATCATGTTTTGAAGTTGATATATTTTCATCAACTAATGGGTCAATATCCTTAAAAATTTTGGCGACGGAGAACTTTAAAGCCTGAAGTGGTACCGACAATCTTCCAGCATGTATCTCAGCCGAAGGCCTTGACACAATGCAAACACTTGAACTGTCAAATTGGAACGTGAGGCGGTTAGTAAACAATGAATGAATGGACTATCTTGCCAAATAAGTTGATTTTAGACGCAAACAGCATGTCCAAACTTATTGGCAAGTATGTGACTAAAATCGTCTACGTCTATGATCAGGCGTTTAAAGTTGGAGTTGTGGGAAACCTAGTCAGCACTCTTCACGTAGGAGTCTGAACAAATATAGGTATATTTAGATAACCATTTAAAGTTGGAGTTGTGGGAAACCTAGTCAGCACTCTTCACGTAGGATTCTGAACAAATATAGGTATATTTAGATAACCATTTAAAGTTGGAGTTGTGGGAAACCTAGTCAGCACTCTTCACGTAGGATTCTGAACAAATATAGGTATATTTAGATAACCATTTAAAGTTGGAGTTGTGGGAAACCTAGTCAGCACTCTTCACGTAGGAGTCTGAACAAATATAGGTATATTTAGATAACCATTTAAAGTTGGAGTTGTGGGAAACCTAGTCAGCACTCTTCACGTAGGATTCTGAACAAATATAGGTATATTTAGATAACCATTTAAAGTTGGAGTTGTGGGAAACCTAGTCAGCACTCTTCACGTAGGATTCTGAACAAATATAGGTATATTTAGATAACCATTTAAAGTTGGAGTTGTGGGAAACCTAGTCAGCACTCTTCACGTACGAGTCTGAGCAAATGTGGCGTTGCCCATGCAAACAAGATTTTCAGTGTTCAACAAGGTATTTTAAGTTAACCACTTGCGTAATATTCTTGATTATAGTTGCAAATACTGTGTTGTTCCCAAACAGACACGCAGTGCACAAAGGCTTGGGTGCACGTCTATTAGTTCTCAAATGTGGCGCGAATCATATTCTGTCGCTATGGGTGAAATCAGCCTCTAAATCAGACTGGTAGCTAATCCGCACTGTGGCGCCACTGTGAACTACGCGAAGAATGCGGGGCGCTTCTAGAGAATGACTTGAGAGCCCTGTCATTGATCACCAGTCTATTTCATAACTAGTGCTTGTTTTACGCGATGTACTTTGTCCAATCTACATGTACTTTGAATTGTTTTGATGGTGCTAAAAAAACTTAATGTAAGCCTACAATGAGGTGTTGCACTGCTTGTTTTGCAGTTAGCAAAGATGAAGTTTAAGCACATCTACCAAAGCAAACGACACTCGATCGACACACTACAAAAACACACGAGACAGACACTGAAAAAGCACATTTGTTCGCGTTTTGTAATTCCAGACAAACAACGTCTACCAGCCACCATTTGATTCTTTGAGCATCATTAAATAGACAATTCAAACTCACACGCTTTGCTGATGGTGAGTGAAATAAATAAAAGCTAGTCCTAGTGCTTCCACAGACATCTGGTGAAAGCCGCCAGTAGTCATAACAATGTGGTGCCACATTGCGGCTAAAAACACACTATGGATTATTCCGTAATTGCTGTCATTTGCGTTTAGTAGTTTAGCGTGGCATCACTCCTGAAAATCTGTTTTTGTGCAAGGTTTCACTTCTCTAAAAGGGGTGTGTGCGTACATTAGGTAGTGCGCGTCTATAGGGAACAACACGGTAGTTAGTTTTCAAGTGCTCTTATAGGTGCAAAGGCCCCAAAAATGCCTTTGGTTTCATTTGAATCTTGTTAAACAAATTTTAAGATAAACTAATGTTGACTTACCTGACATCTCCAATGAGTGAGTGCTTCTTCTTGAGCTTATGGAACTCGTCCAGCAGGTAGTTGCCAATCGCAACTGCATTTTCACGAAGATTTTCTTTCTCGATCACCTCCAGAACTTCCAGGGCAATGGCACATGAAACTGGATTTCCTCCGTACTGCAAAAAGCCACAGTCCTGGTAAAAGCACAGTCTATTTCAAATATCATCACAATACTGCAGGATTTACAACACTAGAAGGCTGACTGCTGATTGAAATCAGTGTATAAGATCATTACACGATCCTTAAGATCATTATCAACAGGAAGAAAGAAACTTTGTTCAATAATAATTATTTTATTTGCAGAAAAGATCAAAATCCTTCAAGAAGAAGTTGTCCACAGCAATCATGTAATACATCAGGCAACATATTTTAAAGGTAGAACAGATAGATTCAATATGCTATAACAGATAGAGGTAAGATGCTAGAACAGATAGAGGTAAGATGTTAGAACAGATAGAGGTAAGATGCTAGAACAGATAGAGGTAAGATGCTAGGACAGATAGAGATATGATGCTAGAACAGATAGAGGTAAGATTCTAGAACAGATAGAGGTAAGATGTTAGAACAGATAGAGGTAAGATTCTAGAACAGATAGAGGTAAGATTCTAGAACAGATAGAGGTAAGATGTTAGAACAGATAAGGTATGATGCTAGAACAGATAGAGGTAAGATTCTAGAACAGATAGAGGTAAGATGCTAGAACAGAGAGGTAATATGTTAGAACAGATAGCGGTAAGATATTAGAACAGATAGAGGTAAGATGCTAGAACAGATAGAGATATGATGCTAGAACAGATAGAGGTAAGATTCTAGAACAGATAGAGGTAAGATGTTAGAACAGATAAGGTATGATGCTAGAACAGATAGAGGTAAGATTCTAGAACAGATAGAGGTAAGATGCTAGAACAGAGAGGTAATATGTTAGAACAGATAGCGGTAAGATATTAGAACAGATAGAGGTAAGATGCTAGAACAGATAGAGGAAAGATGCTAGGACAGATAGAGATATGATGCTAGAACAGATAGAGGTAAGATTCTAGAACAGATAGAGGTAAGATGTTAGAACAGATAGAGGTAAGATTCTAGAACAGATAGAGGTAAGATTCTAGAACAGATAGAGGTAAGATGTTAGAACAGATAAGGTATGATGCTAGAACAGATAGAGGTAAGATTCTAGAACAGATAGAGGTAAGATGCTAGAACAGAGAGGTAATATGTTAGAACAGATAGCGGTAAGATATTAGAACAGATAGAGGTAAGATGCTAGAACAGATAGAGCCTAGCCTCAATGTGAATACTTCCTCCTATTCCGTGACTAGCCTCAATGTCGATACTTTCTCCTATTCTGTGCCTAGCCTCAATGTGGATACTTTCTCCTATTCCATGCCTGGCCTCAATGTGGATACTTCCTCCTATTCCGTGCCTAGCCTCAATGTGGATACTTCCTCCTATTCCATGCCTAGCCTCAATGTGGATACTTCCTCCTATTCCATGCCTGGCCTCAATGTGGATACTTCCTCCTATTCCGTGCCTAGCCTCAATGTGGATACTTCCTCCTATTCCATGCCTAGCCTCAATGTGGATACTTCCTCCTATTCCATGCCTGGCCTCAATGTGGATACTTCCTCCTATTCCGTGCCTAGCCTCAATGTGGATACTTCCTCCTATTCCATGCCTAGCCTCAATGTGGATACTTCCTCCTATTCCATGCCTGGCCTCAATGTGGATACTTCCTCCTATTCCGTGCCTAGCCTCAATGTGGTTACAGGCAGTCTACTCTTAAATGCATCCTGGCTGTTTACACTGAAAATATGTTCTTGGAGGGAGCTCCAGAGTCGAATAGCACTCAGAGAAAAGAATAAAAGTGGTAATTATTATTGCATTTGAATGAGGGATATTGTAGGTTGAAGAATGTTGACGCCCAACGATAATGTTTATAGGAAAAAGGTATTGATTTGACAGTATTCCCAGTGAATTTTCCAACGTGCTACTGTCTTACTGACTATATTGTACATCAAACAGAGGTTAGCATGAAATGTGTGATTAGAGCGCACCGTGTTGAAGTACTCCATGCCGGTGCCAGTGAAACTGGCCGCCACTTGGGGCGTAGTGACCACACAGGCCACTGGATGACCATTGCCCATTGGTTTACCGAGGGTCACTATGTCTGGCACCACATCTGTTGGCGCAACAACAAGTCAACAAGGCTACCACTGAACAGTCACACTAAAGTCATCACTAAACTGAAGGAATTGCAAATTTGTTTATATAATTGATATTATGAAATGGCTATAACCTAAATGCAAGCTCAACTTGTGTGGTATTACAATTTTTATTGATTCATTTAAAAACAATTTGTAAAATCTATGTTGTAGTCATTGCATTGTTAAAATATGTATATATATTTTAATATCACAATAATTTCAACATGGACTAACTAGAAATGGAATGAATTTCCAGAGTTTTGCATCTTGAAATGGGGGGGTTGTATAACAAGATACATCATAAAATTGTGAAAAAATTGCAGTAGTACAGTATACTGTCATGACTTGTGTTTGTTTGGTGTTTGCATGATTATGCATGGAAACATGCATTTATGATGTTCTTTTCTCAGATATAGTGCTTTATTTTAAATCTTTGTATAGTTGTATTATTACACATTCCACCATTCCCACAGTTCAATGTTGACCAGTTCCAGCCAGTACCATCCAGTCTTCAGTTTATGGCAAATTAACCTTTATGTTTCCAGAGAGAAATTTTAACATTCGTTTCCAATCTCACATTATTGTCTTCCTCACAAACGTATAACATATGATGACATCATCAGATTGATCATATGTAACCATTAAATCAACCCAAATATCAGTAAAATATTACACAACAGTGAGATTTTTTGGTATAGATCTACCTACAACTATATCTGCTAAAAATAAAATTTCTGTTAATTTTCAACGCAACGATTTCTTGGCTATCCAACAACTGCATAAACTCACCCTGCAGCTCAAAGCCCCACCAGTGGGAACCAACACGGCCAAATCCAACCTGCACTTCATCGGCAATGCATACGCCCCCCGCATCTCGTACAAACCTGCAATGTCACATTGAGAGGCAAGGTAATTTCACAAAATCATCCACTTTACTGCCACTTTCACCCCTCGACTGTTTCTAAACAATAATATGAAAAATGTGCAGCCAATCTGTAATATCCTAAGTAGCAACCCAGGTCAGAGCTTTATGGCGCAAATCTTGAAAAGTGACTTTGTTGATTCTGATTAAGCTTATACTAATTACGAATCTGAATTAATAATCAGCAGATCTTACAACTACACAACAACACTTACTTGTAGACATCACGGAAGTAGTTCTTGGGAGGAATGATCTGACCGCCACAGCTCTGCAGGGACTCGGCAATGAAGGCCCCAACCCGATGGCCCTGCTCCTCCGCACTCTCAATCAGGGTCTGTACCTCCTGGGCATATTTCTTCCCCAGGTCAGCGGGGTCGCAGTTCCTGTCCGTGTACTTCCCTCTGTACGAGTCTGGACACGGCGCCTGACAGGGAAGGACCAGAGTGACCAGTTGTAGTGGACGGTCAGAGGATATCAACAGCACGTTTATTTGCACAAAACCAACTTGCAGTTTTGTCAAAAAAATGTTCGGTTAATATTTGGGGTTAGACATAATTTCAAAATGCACAAAAGGAAAGTCAATATTGTTTACAATGTTTCCTCAAAAAGGTCTCGTCACAGAAATAATGGGCTCCTCTCTGGCATCAACTTCACATACTGTTCATCAAGCGGGTATGTCTGGGGTGTATCATGATCCATTCTGTTCGCAGACACTGGAGCATCGTTGGTGCCGCCTGGGGTCTATCGCAATCCATTCTGCTCGCATGTACTGGAGCAATCCATCATTGGTGCTGCCTGGATCTAACCATCTTCTGACGTTCTGACTTCTTACTGACATTAAGATCTGGAGATTTAGCTTGTCATTCCATGCGACTGATGGCTTCACCTTCAAGTATCTGTCATCACATCCCCTATGTGGATGTGCATGTCCACCATGAAGACGAAGCTTTTGTAAGCAACAGTGTCTTAATTTGTGTTTTAAAATTAATACATGAAGTTTTTTTATACCTAACTCTTAAAATTACTGTTTGTGCAGTGCGTATATCCACAATGGGCTATAATGACATGACACCACTGGTTCATGAGCACACAAAAATGTTTTTGCATTAGATTAATGTAATTTCTTATTAATATCCATGTACAGTGTATTACTGATTGACCCATCTATTACTGAGTCACTTCTCTGGGAGATGGCCACAGACTGTAGTCTACAGTATGGACAAAGAAGTAACTGTATCAAATCTGACAATTATTTCCACACTATAAAGTGAATCTTTAAATAAACTGTCTGTTGTTTCTAATCAACAGCAGCATGATATGATTCACGATCTGTGATATTACAATTAAATAGTTGAGGTGTTGTCTTAATATCTTTTTTTGAAAAGTATATAATTAAATAGAAAGTCTGCATTGTAGGCATGCACAATCTTTGTTTCCATTTAATTACAAACACACCATATACACATATGATTTGCGTGCACATGATTGCAAATCTCACACACTTAACACTTAGAGAATGCATGCACGCATTTATAAGCAGGATGCATTTTTAGTGCAGTAAATGCAAAAAAAATGTCTGCTTACACAAACTGAGTGAAACAGCCATTGAATGAAACAACGAAAAGTATAAAATTACAGGGAAAGATACAGTGCTAACAAAATATACAGTGCCAACAAAATATACAGTGCTAACAAAATATACAGTGCCAACAAAAGATACAGTGTCAACAAAAGATACAGTGTCAACAAAATATACAGTGCTAACAAAATATACAGTGCCAACAAAATATACAGTGCTAACAAAATATACAGTGCCAACAAAAGATACAGTGTCAACAAAAGATACAGTGTCAACAAAATATACAGTGCTAACAAAATATACAGTGCCAACAAAATATACAGTGCCAACAAAAGATACAGTGCCAACAACAGATACAGTGTCAACAAAAGATACAGTGCCAACAACAGATACAGTGTCAACAAAATATACAGTGCCAACAACAGATACAGTGCCAACAAAAGATACAGTGTCAACAACAGATACAGTGCCAACAAAAGATACAGTGCCAACAACAGATACAGTGCCAACAAAAGATACAGTGTCAACAACAGATACAGTGCCAACAAAAGATACAGTGTCAACAACAGATACAGTGCCAACAAAATATACAGTGCCAACAAAAGATACAGTGCCAACAACAGATACAGTGTCAACAAAAGATACAGTGCCAACAACAGATACAGTGCCAACAAAAGATACAGTGTCAACAACAGATACAGTGCCAACAAAAGATACAGTGCCAACAAAATATACAGTGCCAACAAAAGATACAGTGTCAACAACAGATACAGTGCCAACAAAATATACAGTGCCAACAACAGATACAGTGCCAACAAAAGATACAGTGTCAACAACAGATACAGTGTCAACAAAAGATACAGTGCCAACAACAGATACAGTGCCAACAAAAGATACAGTGCCAACAACAGATACAGTGCCAACAACATATACAGTGCCAACAACAGATACAGTGCCAACAACAGATACAGTGCCAACAACAGATACAGTGCCAACAACAGATACAGTGTCAATAAAAGATACAGTGCCAACAACAGATACAGTGTCAACAACAGATACAGTGCCAACAAAAGATACAGTGTCAACAAAAGATACAGTGCCAACAACATATACAGTGCCAACAAAAGATACAGTGTCAACAAAAGATACAGTGCCAACAACAGATACAGTGTCAACAACAGATACAGTGCCAACAAAAGATACAGTGTCAATAAAAGATACAGTGCCAACAACATATACAGTGCCAACAACAGATACAGTGCCAACAAAAGATACAGTGTCAACAAAAGATACAGTGCCAACAACAGATACAGTGTCAATAAAAGATACAGTGCCAACAACAGATACAGTGTCAACAACAGATACAGTGCCAACAAAAGATACAGTGTCAACAAAAGATACAGTGCCAACAACATATACAGTGCCAACAAAAGATACAGTGTCAACAAAAGATACAGTGCCAACAACAGATACAGTGTCAACAACAGATACAGTGCCAACAAAAGATACAGTGTCAATAAAAGATACAGTGCCAACAACATATACAGTGCCAACAACAGATACAGTGCCAACAAAAGATACAGTGTCAACAAAAGATACAGTGCCAACAACAGATACAGTGTCAACAACAGATACAGTGCCAACAAAAGATACAGTGTCAATAAAAGATACAGTGCCAACAACATATACAGTGCCAACAACAGATACAGTGCCAACAAAAGATACAGTGTCAATAAAAGATACAGTGCCAACAACATATACAGTGCCAACAACAGATACAGTGCCAACAAAAGATACAGTGTCAACAAAAGATACAGTGCCAACAACAGATACAGTGTCAACAACAGATACAGTGCCAACAAAAGATACAGTGTCAACAACATATACAGTGCCAACAAAAGATACAGTGCCAACAAAAGATACAGTGTCAACAAAAGATACAGTGCCAACAACAGATACAGTGTCAACAACAGATACAGTGTCAACAACAGATACAGTGCCAACAAAAGATACAGTGTCAACAAAAGATACAGTGCCAACAACAGATACAGTGTCAACAAAATATACAGTGCCAACAACAGATACAGTGCCAACAAAAGATACAGTGTCAACAACAGATACAGTGCCAACAAAAGATACAGTGCCAACAAAAGATACAGTGCCAACAAAATATACAGTGCCAACAAAAGATACAGTGTCAACAACAGATACAGTGCCAACAAAATATACAGTGCCAACAACAGATACAGTGCCAACAAAAGATACAGTGTCAACAACAGATACAGTGTCAATAAAAGATACAGTGCCAACAACAGATACAGTGTCAACAACAGATACAGTGCCAACAAAAGATACAGTGTCAACAAAAGATACAGTGCCAACAACATATACAGTGCCAACAAAAGATACAGTGTCAACAAAAGATACAGTGCCAACAACAGATACAGTGTCAACAACAGATACAGTGCCAACAAAAGATACAGTGTCAATAAAAGATACAGTGCCAACAACATATACAGTGCCAACAACAGATACAGTGCCAACAAAAGATACAGTGTCAACAAAAGATACAGTGCCAACAACAGATACAGTGTCAACAACAGATACAGTGCCAACAAAAGATACAGTGCCAACAACAGATACAGTGCCAACAACAGATACAGTGCCAACAAAAGATACAGTGTCAACAAAAGATACAGTGCCAACAACAGATACAGTGTCAACAACAGATACAGTGCCAACAAAAGATACAGTGTCAACAACATATACAGTGCCAACAAAAGATACAGTGTCAACAAAAGATACAGTGTCAACAAAAGATACAGTGCCAACAACAGATACAGTGCCAACAACAGATACAGTGCCAACAAAAGCTCTAACAATGGAGCAGTGTCATGCCATGGTGGATACCAGTCTTATATGAAACGTCACCATTATTAATATTACTATGAAGTAGCCTTTCACAATGTGAACATTTACCTAATTGTACAAAGCTAAAGGGTCCTGGGGGTCAAGGGTCGCATACTAAAGGGGCGGGGGGGGGGAGGGTCAAGGGTCGCATACTAAAGCCTGTTACGGAACCATTCATTATTGAATGTCCTATTTACATGCATTGTATCATATAACATTGTTACATCGATATCTTTTTCAATCTGGATAATTATCAAAATCTAAAAGTACTAATTCAGGTGTTCTGTGAATTAGTGCACTTTCAATAGACAAATCCCACAATAAGTACGGGAGTGTGTGTGAACATTGAGCACACGTACCACGTGAACCCAGTCTTCCTTGCCCTCCCCCCCGGCGTGGTCAAACTTGTATGGACTGATGGCTATCTCGGATATTGTGTGGCCATGGTAGGCGCTGAAAAAAATGAAACGTGAAACGTGACAGAAATAGGATCAACATAACACTTGACCTTGCTGTGTCTGACACGTTGTCATATAATTGGGGTAATGACCCCCCTGATATATAACATTTACAGCAGGTACAGCAAGGTCATGTTTTATGTTTATCCTATGCCAGTGTAATGCAATTTTTTAACACAGGAAAAAGCTTGGTGCACGAGTCTAAACTGTGTAAACAGAGTTTGTTATTGATATCTACCTGTTTAAAGGATGGCTAGTATTACTTTGTCAGGCGATTTCTCTCTCAGATTGCGAGAACTAACCAGGTCACGTTTAACCTTCACCCTCCATTATTAAAAAACTTTAATATTATGTTAATAAATTAGTCAAATGACAGATGTTTTTGTACATTTGAAAAATTTAATTAGGCTGTGGAACAGAACTTAATGGTACCCAACTTAATGTAACTTATAAGATATCTAAAGAAGCTTTTCATTGTTTGATGGGGAGCTGAGACAATGTACACTTCCACGATTGCTTTGATATATCCACCAGGGGTAATTATATTATATAAGACCATCGGAGTATCCTTGAACTAGTCCAATTTCATATATTACAGAAAGGCACCTGTACAGGTAATGGCTACAGACCGTAGCCTACAGTATGGACAAGAAAGAAAATGTATTGGATTGAACAATTGTATCAAAATAATTGCCCTCTGTGAAGTGAGTTTTTAAATAAACTGTCTCTTGAATCTAACTGACAGTAGCATGCTATTATTCACAGTCTGTGATATTACAATACATCTAGTGTGGCCCACACCAGAGCTGGGTTCAATTAATGTGTTACAATACATCTAGTGAGGCCCACACACACACACATCAAAAGAGCTCAACTACAATAATAGCACTTCCAAAAACAATAAATTACAATTATAGCACTTTAAAACAAAAAAATGACAATGCTTCGAAAAGGGCCAGTTGCAACAGTTGCAACAGTTGCAACAGTTGCAACAGTTCACAGGTTGAGGACAATGATATAGCAATACTTAACTTTATTTTTACAACAATCCACCATGCAAAAATTTGACAGTTTAGTCCGACCAATGGCACCTAAGCAGCTCATCAGCGTACCCAACCCTCGGCCGAGAGGGAAACCCTCCTCAGCCTACAACGCTGCCTGCCTGCAACTTCACGGTCTCTATATCACTATTCACTCTCTAATATTCAACCCTGGCAGACTAAACTAACCATTTAATACTTATCAATCTGGTGACCCTGGACCGTGGCCCTTATCTAACACCCCAGCACTGCCACTGGCAGGATGTTTAAAACGTAGTTATATCTAACAAGTAAAACTGATATACAACTGATGACATAACAATGATATTATAAAATTGATGTGTTAACAATTATATTATACCGAGTCCTATCATTTCGGGACTTATTAACTTTTAGGTGAATTCATGTTTTTTTGCTGCCAGGGCTAGTTGTAATTACAATGGTCAATTATATTTACACAGCCTCATAAAAGTTTAATTACAATGTTCTAAACAAAACCAATTACAATTACACTGTAATTGTAAATAATTACAAATTAGATTATAATTGTAATTGATAATGATTACATTGTAACTGTAATTAATCACAACAATACACTGTAATTGTAATCAATTACAATTACACTGTAATTGTAATTAATTACAAATCACACAATTCAAGTTGAACCCAGCCCTGACCCAGGTGTATCATAATCAAATAAAACATTAATTAGGACAACTAGTTATCAGGTTTTACGGAAACAATTATTAATTCAAGGCACAAATTAAAGGTGCTTAATCAATTGCAACACAATTTTTTTATGTACTTTTTGTAAAATCATCAGACAAATTATTAAATTAGTTAATGCTTGTTCAAGCATTTACTGAAGTGAAAATCAAAATGCTGAAAAATCACGATTTTCTTCCATGGTGAAATTCTTTGTCATGTGATCGGTGAGAGGGTGGAGGTCACGCCCATGATCAGCATTGACCCACACAATGTTTACAATTGAGGATATCCACTATTTTGATCCTTACCAGATATAACGTCTAAAGTCAATTCTTTCGATGATTTGAAAAAAAAATAGGCATTTTTTATTAAACAGGCTGTGCGCATACATACTTAAACTATTACTTAAACTAGTGACACACTACACATCTGGACATAAATGAACCAGACTCGCGATGGGCTGAACCATTTGAGGAAGCAGCTTTAACAAACCCAAAAAGACGAGCGCAATGTTGCAGTTAATGCCACTCACTGATCAAGCACGATGATGTCTTTAGTCTTTGTGTGCGCTCGAGCAAGTCGCAATGCCAAATCATTCGCCTCCGACCTGCAAATGTCAAGTGAAGTAACTGTTCTTCCTATACACGAAAACAGGAACAATTTCACCTACATACAGTGCAAGTCTATAATAAACATAATGTCTATGACAAACATGTTTATAGTAAACATAATATCTATGATAAACATAATGTGCGAATAAACAAACATAGTCATGAAAATGTTCATCAAGTAGGGAATAAACTGCTTTTCGACATGGCTATTACGGTTAACCCTTTTCAATGTTTCAATAAATGAAGAATTAAGGGGCCATTCAATATTATTGACATTTACATATTCATACAAAGCGTACTAATTCTCATACATGCCGCTCCCCGAATTAGCACTTTAAAATGTTGATAATTTTCCACATTAAAATATATACCGATGTAGCAATGTTATGACACATTACCTGTGTACAGGACAGACAATAACAACCATCAGAATAAGTAGTAACTCTGTAAGACAATTAAATAGTAACTCTGTAAGACAATTAAATAGTAACTCTGTAAGACAATTAAATAGTAACTCTGTAAGACAATTAAATGTGCTGCGCTACATGATGTAACAGTGGTCATATTTTGCATGCTACCAACATTAAAAACAATTAGTATTTGACCCCCCTCCCCCCTTAGTATGCTTTTGTATGACTGGGTAAATGTCAACAGTAGAGAAAGGCCTCTAAGGAAACCGATGTATGTCGAAAGTGAGCTAAGTTTAATAGTTGCGTAAACATTTTTTTTTACATTCATTTAAAAAAACACGTTGTTTGTTGGTCTCTCAAGTCTCAAATAATGCAATGTCTGGAATCTAATTCAGTGTCATGGGTAATACACCGCTGTGACCACGCCTCTTTGTCTGGTTGCCCTGGAAACTCAACTTGTAATTATATGTAACCTGGATAATGAATCAGTTATGCAATAGCTTCATGGGAACCGCAAGTGATGATCAGCAGATCCACAAGTGATGATTAAAGGATCCACAAGTGATGATTAAAGGATCCACAAGTGATTACTCTTGAGTGCCGAATAAATGTCCCTATATGCGTAATTATTTGATGAAAAATGCCACTCTATACGCACCTTATTTGGCACTATACTATTATTAAATTTAAACATTTGTGCCAGCCTATCTCCGATAATCGTGGCAAATTATGCAGGGCATAATTTTTAGGACAGCAATCCTTCTTACTCCCTATAGCTAGCGCTAATCAATCATCCACGGAGCGCTTTACCACTCATCCTAAAATCACTGGCTCCCAACTAGAGTTGCACGTGGCTCCCTCTGACGGCTTTCATCCTTCCGAACAACAGTCATGGATTTAACGGGATCCCGTGCTTCTGAGGATCCTAGATTAGACCGTTAGAATTCCATGGTTAGATGAATCCATCAGAATCTTTAGTTCTCGGGAGCACGACATGGTATATTATTAGTTTAAACGTCATTATCATCGCATAAACCGACCATAAATGGCTACCGTGCACAGCGCCTCAAACCAGTCGTAACAGGCTGGCGGCGGTTTCCCCTGAAACGGGGGGGGACTAGGGACACCTTGGTTTCGCGTCGAGTAAAAAAATTGCTTCGGCGCTAAAAAGACAAATATACTAGTGATTTTTTTGCACTGTACTATTATTTGTTTTGAACAATTTGCCCCCCCCTATACTATTATTCGGCACTATACTATTATTAAATTTGACCGATTTGCCACCCTATACTATTATTTGGCCTATACGTTTATTCGGCACTCAAGATTATCACACAGGAACCACAACTGATGATCACACAAGATCCACAAGTGATTATCACACATGAACGAAAAGTGATGATTAGTGGAACCACAACTGATGATCACACAAGATCCACAAGTGATGATAAGAGGAACCACAAGTGATGCTCACACAGGAACCACAAGTGATGATCACACAGGAATCACAAGTGATGCTCACACAGGAACCACAAGTGATGATCACACAGGAACCATAAGTGATGATCACACAGGAACCACAAGTGATGATCACACAGGAACCACAAGTGATGATCACACAGGAACCATAAGTGATGATCACACAGGAATCACAAGTGATGCTCACACAGGAACCACAAGTGATGATCACACAGGAACCACAAGTGATGATCACACAGGAACCACAAGTGATGATCACACAGGAACCACAAGTGATGATCACACAGGAACCATAAGTGATGATCACACAGGAACCACAAGTGATGATCACACAGGAACCACAAGTGATTATCACACAGGAACCACAAGTGATGATCACACAGGAATCACAAGTGATGATCACACAGGAACCACAAGTGATGATCACACAGGAACCATAAGTGATTATCACACAGGAACCACAAGTGATGATCACACAGGAATCACAAGTGATGCTCACACAGGAACCACAAGTGATGATCACACAGGAACCACAAGTGATGATCACACAGGAACCACAAGTGATTATCACACAGGAACCACAAGTGATGATCACACAGGAATCACAAGTGATGCTCACACAGGAACCACAAGTGATGATCACACAGGAACCACAAGTGATGATCACACAGGAACCACAAGTGATGCTCACACAGGAACCACAAGTGATGATCACACAGGAACCACAAGTGATGATCACACAGGAACCATAAGTGAGGCATTGTGTGAGCAAAATGAGTTACCCAAGCGTATTTAAAATGTGGGTCACCCGCAGAACCTAATTCTGGATTGTGACGCAAACTGATCTAGGCGATCATAGTTCTAATCCTTGTGGTTCAATTATTCTGCGCCCAGTAAACCACAATGTTTAGTGTTTATTCAGCAGTTGACAGTGTTTACTCTTACGTCAAGAGATATCAGTTCAATGTTTACGCCGCATGTATCTATTCAAAGCTAACACAACATCTGTAATAGATATGTCACGACAACTAAGTCAAACTCTGAATCTGGTTCCCTTAATCTGTCACCTACATCATGTCTGCCTTCCACCATTTAATTATGACCTTAATCTATCGGATTATGATCCTTAATCTATCAGACTGTGAGCTTAATCTGTGAACCTAGTGAATTTGGCAGGACAGGAGATGTCCCAAAGACAGAGGAAAAAGTCTTAGCGATAGTGAAGAACATAAAGAGTCTTAAAATATTTACCTAAAATACATAAAAAACAACCTTTTGAAATTCATCAGTTTTAATTTTAAACCAAATTTCAGTATTAATCTATGTAGATACTATTACCATTAAGACGAAAGAAGAATTTGGAGGGGATGAGAAAAGCATCAAGTGAAGAAAACAAAACAATTACTTGACATTGCACTAGATGATGTAACAATGTAACAAAACAATTACTTGACATTGCACTAGATGATGTAACAATGTAACAAAACAATTACTTGACATTGCACTAGATGATGTAACAATGTAACTACTTATTGACCTGTCTGCATTCAGGATGTAAACAAGACACTTGGCAACTTTACACAATGCCAACTTATCATAATACTTCTGTGTTCTTTCTTTCCTATCTTGAAGATGTTAAACTGGATGTTAACACGAACCTTACCCTGAGTTAACAAAGAAACAGACATGGGCCTTACCCTGAGTTAACAAAGAAACAGACACGGGCCTTACCCTGACTTAACAAAGAAACAGACACGAGCATTACCCTGAGTTAACGAAGAAACAGACGTGGGCCTTACCCTGAGTTAACAAAGAAACAGACACGGGTCTTACCCAAAGTTAACGAAGAAACAGAAATGGGCCTTACCCTGAATTAATGAAGAAACAGACATGGGCCTTACCCTGAGTTAATAAAGAAACAGACACAGGGCTTACTCTGAATTAATGAAGAAACAGACATGGGCCTTACCCTGAGTTAATAAAGAAACAGACACAGGGCTTACTCTGAATTAATGAAGAAACAGACTTGGGCCTTACCCTGAATTAATGAAGAAACAGACATGGGCCTTACCCTGAGTTAACAAAGAAACAGACACGGGTCTTACCCAAAGTTAACGAAGAAACAGACATGGGCCTTACCCTGAATTAATGAAGAAACAGACATGGGCCTTACCCTGAGTTAACGAAGAAACAGACGGACAATGGGTCTGGAAATGTTGACACAAGTTTCTCGGCAAGAAGCACGATCTTGTCATGAAGAAAGCGTGAGTTGGTGCTCAGTTGCGCCATCTGGGTGCTGCCTGCTTGAACTACATCGGGGTGACAATGACCAACTGAAATCACAACCATATTTATATAATTCTGCAGTGAGTGTCAAGATCAACAAATGGAACGTATTTTTGTATAAATAAAGCAAATCATTATCAGTATTACATAAAAATACATTGCAATAATCATAAAGATACCAACATTAATTAGTAAATAATCAGATAAATCAGAGAAAATCAGACGTCATGCTTGGATGTTCTGTTGAGTCCGAATGTTTCAACCAAGATTACGTTCCCCTTTGTTTTGTGAGATTTTCTATTTGCTATAGTTTCTTATGGTGATATTGTTATCATAAACTGGGGAGGGGGTCAGAAATGTGACCAAGACATTAACGTGTTTGACAAAAGTGGGTTTAAGAATATTAAAGAAATTTTTTATGCATAGATGGACTAAAGAAGTAGAATATTGTGAAGTTTGAAGTCTTGATACGGAAAATAGAATAAGAATCAGTAGCTATGACCAGATAGAATAAGCATCAATAATTATGAGTAAAAAGAATATGCATCAATAATTATAAGCAGAAAGAATAAAAATAATAATTATGAGCAAAAACAAACAAACATGAATAATTAGCAGAAAGAATAAGTGTTTAGCAGTACAGAGAGATAGGAAATAGGAATTAAAGTTATCAGAAAATGAAGGACAAATTCACTTGATAAAAGAAAGCCGATCCTCGCATAATAATCTAACTACAATAGCAGCAGATAAAATAAAGTAGAGCCAGAAAATCCCAAACTATGCGATTGACCCCAAAGTACTCAAACGGGTCATAACATTTGGATATCTGAACCTTGCTAATTCTACTACCTGGACTCATTCCAAGAAACACCACACAACTCATGATAATATCAGTCTGTTTATGAATACAGCCTGCCGCATGAAAAGACCAATTCTAATCGCTGGTCTTGGATATAATAAAATAACAAAACTGCAAAGTCACGGGTTATATAAGATACATTACACATATGCCAGTTTTTACATACCCAAATATGGATCTTAGGTTTTATGTACAGTATGTGGAAAGTCAAGTGGATGGACCATCTTACTGTAGATTCATGTTATATATATATATATATATATATATATATATATATATATATATATATATATATATATATATATATATATGTATACTATAATTTTGTTTATATTATGTGTACATATTTATATGCAGGGAGATCATATTTAACTTTTCCAAAAAGAGTTGCATCTGAATTCAGGATAATAATTAACTTGAAACCATTACATGAGACAAACACCACTGGATAAGTATCGTGAACAATTGGACTCAGCCTCCGGACCACTTTATGATTCCAAAGGAGGCCTGCCACTCTTGCGATAAAATACAACCATAAACAGAACATCAAAAAAAAGGTAAATCTGCGGTGGGTGAAGAATAACAAGGTTATAGCACCGTGTGCTACATTGTTATAGCACTGTGAATGTGCTACATTGTTATAGCACTGTGAATGTCTGTCATACCGTGTGCTACACTGTTATAGCACTGTGAATGTCTGGTGGTCATACCATGTGCTACACTGTTATAGCACTGTGAATGTCTGGTGGTCATACCATGTGCTACATTGTTATAGCACTGTGAATGTCTGGTGGTCATACCGTGTGCTACATTGTTATAGCACTGTGAATGTCTGGTGGTCATACCGTGTGCTACATTGTTATAGCACTGTGAATGTCTGTCATACCGTGTGCTACATTGTTATAGCACTGTGAATGTCTGTCATACCATGTGCTACATTGTTATAGCACTGTGAATGTCTGTCATACCGTGTGCTACATTGTTATAGCACTGTGAATGTCTGGTGGTCATACCGTGTGCTACATTGTTATAGCACTGTGAATGTCTGTCATACCGTGTGCTACATTGTTATAGCACTGTGAATGTCTGTCATACCATGTGCTACATTGTTATAGCACTGTGAATGTCTGTCATACCGTGTGCTACATTGTTATAGCACTGTGAATGTCTGTCATACCGTGTGCTACATTGTTATAGCACTGTGAATGTCTGTCATACCATGTGCTACATTGTTATAGCACTGTGAATGTCTGTCATACCGTGTGCTACATTGTTATAGCACTGTGAATGTCTGTCATACCATGTGCTACATTGTTATAGCACTGTGAATGTCTGTCATACCATGTGCTACATTGTTATAGCACTGTGAATGTCTGTCATACCGTGTGCTACATTGTTATAGCACTGTGAATGTCTGTCATACCATGTGCTACATTGTTATAGCACTGTGAATGTCTGTCATACCATGTGCTACATTGTTATAGCACTGTGAATGTCTGGTGGTCATACCGAGTGCTACATTGTTATAGCACTGTGAATGTCTGTCATACCGTGTGCTACATTGTTATAGCACTGTGAATGTCTGTCATACCATGTGCTACATTGTTATAGCACTGTGAATGTCTGGTGGTCATACCATGTGCTACATTGTTATAGCACTGTGAATGTCTGGTGGTCATACCGAGTGCTACATTGTTATAGCACTGTGAATGTCTGTCATACCGTGTGCTACATTGTTATAGCACTGTGAATGTCTGTCATACCGTGTGCTACATTGTTATAGCACTGTGAATGTCTGGTGGTCATACCGAGTGCTACATTGTTATAGCACTGTGAATGTCTGGTGGTCATACCATGTGCTACATTGTTATAGCACTGTGAATGTCTGGTGGTCATACCGAGTGCTACATTGTTATAGCACTGTGAATGTCTGGTGGTCATACCATGTGCTACATTGTTATAGCACTGTGAATGTCTGGTGGTCATACCGTGTGCTACATTGTTATAGCACTGTGAATGTCTGGTGGTCATACCGTGTGCTACATTGTTATAGCACTGTGAATGTCTGGTGGTCATACCATGTGCTACACTGTTATAGCACTGTGAATGTCTGTCATACCATGTGCTACACTGTTATAGCACTGTGAATGTCTGGTGGTCATACCATGTGCTACATTGTTATAGCACTGTGAATGTCTGGTGGTCATACTGTGTGCTACATTGTTATAGCACTGTGAATGTCTGTCATACCATGTGCTACACTGTTATAGCACTGTGAATGTCTGGTGGTCATACCATGTGCTACATTGTTATAGCACTGTGAATGTCTGGTGGTCATACTGTGTGCTACACTGTTATAGCACTGTGAATGTCTGTCATACCATGTGCTACACTGTTATAGCACTGTGAATGTCTGGTGGTCATACCATGTGCTACATTGTTATAGCACTGTGAATGTCTGGTGGACATACCATGTGCTACATTGTTATAGCACTGTGAATGTCTGTCATACCATGTGCTACACTGTTATAGCACTGTGAATGTCTGTCATACCGTGTGCTACATTGTTATAGCACTGTGAATGTCTGGTGGTCATACCGTGTGCTACATTGTTATAGCACTGTGAATGTCTGGTGGTCATACCGTGTGCTACATTGTTATAGCACTGTGAATGTCTGTCATACCATGTGCTACACTGTTATAGCACTGTGAATGTCTGTCATACCATGTGCTACATTGTTATAGCACTGTGAATGTCTGGTGGTCATACCATGTGCTACATTGTTATAGCACTGTGAATGTCTGTCATACCATGTGCTACACTGTTATAGCACTGTGAATGTATGTCATACCATGTGCTACATTGTTATAGCACTGTGAATGTATGGTGGTCATACCATGTGCTACACTGTTATAGCACTGTGAATGTCTGGTGGTCATACCATGTGCTACATTGTTATAGCACTGTGAATGTCTGGTGGTCATATCGTGTGCTACATTGTTATAGCACTGTGAATGTCTGGTGGTCATACCATGTGCTACATTGTTATAGCACTGTGAATGTCTGGTGGTCATACCATGTGCTACACTGTTATAGCACTGTGAATGTCTGGTGGTCATACCATGTGCTACATTGTTATAGCACTGTGAATGTCTGGTGGTCATACCATGTGCTACATTGTTATAGCACTGTGAATGTCTGGTGGTCATATCGTGTGCTACATTGTTATAGCACTGTGAATGTCTGATGGTCATACCGTGTGCTACATTGTTATAGCACTGTGAATGTCTGTCATACCATGTGCTACATTGTTATAGCACTGTGAATGTCTGGTGGTCATACCATGTGCTACATTGTTATAGCACTGTGAATGTCTGGTGGTCATACCATGTGCTACATTGTTATAGCACTGTGAATGTCTGGTGGTCATACCATGTGCTACACTGTTATAGCACTGTGAATGTCTGGTGGTCATACCATGTGCTACATTGTTATAGCATTGTGAATGTCTGGTGGTCATATCGTGTGCTACATTGTTATAGCACTGTGAATGTCTGGTGGTCATACCATGTGCTACATTGTTATAGCACTGTGAATGTCTGGTGGTCATACCATGTGCTACACTGTTATAGCACTGTGAATGTCTGGTGGTCATACCATGTGCTACACTGTTATAGCACTGTGAATGTCTGGTGGGCATACCATGTGCTACATTGTTATAGCACTGTGAATGTCTGGTGGTCATATCGTGTGCTACATTGTTATAGCACTGTGAATGTCTGGTGGTCATACCGTGTGCTACATTGTTATAGCACTGTGAATGTCTGGTGGTCATACCGTGTGCTACATTGTTATAGCACTGTGAATGTCTGGTGGTCATACCGTGTGCTACATTGTTATAGCACTGTGAATGTCTGGTGGTCATACCGAGTGCTACATTGTTATAGCACTGTGAATGTCTGTCATACCGTGTGCTACATTGTTATAGCACTGTGAATGTCTGTCATACCGTGTGCTACATTGTTATAGCACTGTGAATGTCTGTCATACCGTGTGCTACATTGTTATAGCACTGTGAATGTCTGTCATACCGTGTGCTACATTGTTATAGCACTGTGAATGTCTGTCATACCGTGTGCTACATTGTTATAGCACTGTGAATGTCTGTCATACCGTGTGCTACATTGTTATAGCACTGTGAATGTCTGTCATACCGTGTGCTACATTGTTATAGCACTGTGAATGTCTGTCATACCGTGTGTTACATTGTTATAGCACTGTGAATGTCTGTCATACCGTGTGTTACATTGTTATAGCACTGTGAATGTCTGGTGGTCATACCATGTGCTACACTATTATAGCACTGTGAATGTCTGGTGGTCATATCGTGTGTTACATTGTTATAGCACTGTGAATGTCTGGTGGTCATACCGTGTGCTACATTGTTATAGCACTGTGAATGTCTGTCATATCGTGTGTTACATTGTTATAGCACTGTGAATGTCTGGTGGTCATACCGTGTGCTACACTATTATAGCACTGTGAATGTCTGTCATATCGTGTGCTACATTGTTATAGCACTGTGAATGTCTGGTGGTCATACCATGTGCTACATTGTTATAGCACTGTGAATGTCTGTCATACCGTGTGCTACATTGTTATAGCACTGTGAATGTCTGGTGGTCATACCATGTGCTACACTATTATAGCACTGTGAATGTCTGTCATATCATGTGCTACACTGTTATAGCACTGTGAATGTCTGGTGGTCATACCATGTGCTACACTGTTATAGCACTGTGAATGTCTGGTGGTCATACCGTGTGCTACATTGTTATAGCACTGTGAATGTCTGGTGGTCATACCATGTGCTACATTGTTATAGCACTGTGAATGTCTGGTGGTCATACCGTGTGATACACTGTTATAGCACTGTGAATGTCTGGTGGTCATACCATGTGCTACACTGTTATAGCACTGTGAATGTCTGTCATACCATGTGCTACATTGTTATAGCACTGTGAATGTCTGTCATACCGTGTGCTACACTGTTATAGCACTGTGAATATCTGTCATACCATGTGCTACATTGTTATAGCACTGTGAATGTGTGGTGGTCATACCATGTGCTACATTGTTATAGCATTGTGAATGTCTGTCATATCGTGTGCTACATTGTTATAGCACTGTGAATGTCTGGTGGTCATACCATGTGCTACATTGTTATAGCACTGTGAAAGTCTGTCATATCGTGTGCTACATTGTTATAGCACTGTAAATGTCTGTCATACCGTGTGCTACATTGTTATAGCACTGTGAATGTCTGGTGGTCATACCGTGTGCTACATTGTTATAGCACTGTGAATGTCTGGTGGTCATACCGAGTGCTATATTGTTATAGCACTGTGAATGTCTGGTGGATATACCGAGTGCTACATTGTTATAGCATTGTGAATGTCTGTCATACCGTGTGCTACATTGTTATAGCACTGTGAATGTCTGGTGGTCATACCTTGTGCTACATTGTTATAGCACTGTGAATGTCTGGTGGTCATACCGTGTGCTACATTGTTATAGCACTGTGAATGTCTGGTGGTCATACCGAGTGCTATATTGTTATAGCATTGTGAATGTCTGTCATACCGTGTGCTACACTGTTATAGCACTGTGAATGTCTGTCATACCGTGTGCTACATTGTTATAGCACTGTGAATGTCTGGTGGTCATACCGAGTGCTATATTGTTATAGCACTGTGAATGTCTGGTGGTCATACCGAGTGTTACATTGTTATAGCACTGTGAATGTCTGGTGGTCATACCGAGTGCTATATTGTTATAGCACTGTGAATGTCTGGTGGTCATACCGAGTGCTATATTGTTATAGCACTGTGAATGTCTGGTGGTCATACCGTGTGCTACATTGTTATAGCACTGTGAATGTCTGGTGGTCATACCGAGTGCTATATTGTTATAGCACTGTGAATGTCTGGTGGTCATACCGAGTGCTACATTGTTATAGCACTGTGAATGTCTGGTGGTCATACCGAGTGCTATATTGTTATAGCACTGTGAATGTCTGGTGGTCATACCGAGTGCTATATTGTTATAGCACTGTGAATGTCTGGTGGTCATACCGAGTGCTATAATGTTATAGCACTGTGAATGTCTGGTGGTCATACCGAGTGCTATATTGTTATAGCACTGTGAATGTGTGGTGGTCATATTGTGTGCTACAATGTTATAGCACTGTGAATGTCTGTCATACCGTGTGCTACATTGTTGATGCAGTCAAGGTAACGACGGTCAGCCTCATCGTACATGTACTGGCGTTGAGCCCTCACGATCTTGATCGGGTCGGATGAGAAGAAAAGGGCGCACGATTTCCTGTAGACATACAAATGTTTGCTCACACATCACATACCACATAAACAACATTTAAAATATATCTATATGTTAATTTTTTCGAGTGTGATCCAGAATAGATTTAACAAGATTTGCCATCCAAGCCAAAGGCCCAGATGGCAAGTGGACAAGGAAGCCATTGGCTTATCGAGAGTCCAACAATGTTCATCTACTTATAGCCCGCCCTCCTGAGATATGTGTCAACCTTGTTTTTAAACATATTCACGCTGCTAGCAGTTACACAATCTGTAGACAATTTGTTCCATTCATTTATTGTCCTCTGTGAGAACGAGTGCTTCCTGATGTCCAATCTACATTGATCCTTTACTAATTTTACCTCATGTCCTCTAGTTCTGCTATCCTTCTTGAGTGAGAAAAACATATTTCTATCAATATTTTCATACCCATTCAATATCTTAAAAACTTCAATCTGATCTCCTCTTAACCTCCTTGTCTCTAGAGTTGTTAAACCACATTCTTTCAGGCGTTCTTCATAACTAAGGTCTCTCAGTTCTGGAATCATTTTAGTTGCTCTCCTTTGTATGCGTTCAAGCGTATCTATATCCTTCTTACGATATGGTCTCCATGCTTGTATACAGTATTCTAAATGAGGTCTAACTATTGCTTTATAAAGAGGTATAATTAACTTTTTTCCCTTGTATGTTATGTTTCTTCTAATCAATCCAAGAATTTGATTACCCTTTGAAGCTGCAATACCACACTGCTCTGAAACTTTCATATCAGCGCTTATTGTAACTCCTAAGTCCTTTTCTTTTACAGTAGTACCCAGAACAGTATCTCCCATTTTATAGTTTACATTCAAGTTCCTATGCCCTGTATGTAGGCATTTACATTTCCCAAAATTGAACAACATCTGCCATTTCTCAGACCATTTCACTAATCTGTCTAGATCGTTTTGTAAATGTTGTTTATCACCATCAGTATTAACCTTTCTAAACAGTTTTGTGTCATCCGCAAATTTCAGTACGTTACTTGTTATACTGTCGTCCAAGTCATTGATATAAATTAAGAATAATATAGGTCCTAATACTGATCCTTGAGGTACCCCACTCAAAACCGATTTCCAATTTGAAACTTCTCCATCTACTACAACTCGTTGTCTTCTGTCAGTCAGCCATTGTTCTATCCAGTCAGTTATGCTATCCCCGATACCATGGGCTTTTAATTTAAGTAGTAATCTTTGATGTGGCACTTTGTCAAAAGCTTTCTGAAAATCTAAGTAGATAATATCTACTGGCGATCCCACGTCTATCCACTTAGTGATTTCTTCCAAAAAACATAACATATTTGTTAAGCATGACCTCGCTTTAAGGAATCCATGTTGAGATGAATTTAATAATTTATGCTTAACGAGGAAGTCCACCATATGGTCTTTAATTAACCTTTCTAATAATTTACAAATCACTGACGTTAAACTCACTGGTCTGTAATTCTCTGACTTATTTCTCGAACCCTTTTTAAATAATGGTATGATGTTTGCTTCTTTCCATTCAAACGGAACAACTCCCTCTTTTAATGACAAGTTGAATACTCTTGCAAGTGGTATACTGATTTGTTCTACTGTTTCCATTAGTAATTTTGGAGGAATCCCATCCACTCCCGGTGATTTGTTATCCTTCATTGCCTTTATTTTCTTAGCTACCAATTCTGGAGTTACAACTAACGGACCTAAATAGTCAGATTTAGCCCCCTGAAATTTAGCATCAGCAACTGGTAATGAACTAATATCTTCTTTGGTAAACACTGAACTGAAGAAACCATTTAGGTCTTCCGCCATTAAAAACCCCTGTGATATTATATTTCCAGCACTGTCTTCTAGAGGTCCAACCTTGTCTTGTACGTTTTGTTTACTCCTGACATATGCATAAAAACTCTTCTTGTCCATATCTCTCATGCAAAGGTTATTTATATAAAGATGTTTTTATATGAAAATGATTTGTTAAATGTTGGTACAACATGCTATTTATGGTAAATGACTAAATGTATTCATCAAAACGTTAAATGCTGCAGTGAACACGGCAACATTTAAGTCTGAATCAATCCAGATCTTTTGTAATTGACCTGATATGATGTGTGTTCTTCCTGAAAGTTCCCTTTCACTGCCTAGAACTAGTTGTTCTTTTCCAATGCCCTCCAACACCAGTACACCACCCTTTTCCCTCCACTTTTCCTCCTCCATGCACCTCTCATACAACCCTCTTAACAGTCTTCCCTTCTTAAATCTCCCATAGTCCACAATTATATAAGACAAGTTATCATCAAATCCTTACGTTGTTCCCAGTGAGTATAACAAAGTGGTTGAGTGTATTATTACCTTTTGATCATACTACTCCTAACTTGTGGCAAGATTTATTGTCTATTAATCACATTGACATTGTAACACTAATGCATTATTTGCATATTATATCAAATCATATACGTATGATTTCAGTGGTAGACTGACATATATAATGCAGACTATGTTGATTACATAGCTAGTTGTAGTCACAGTATGTAACAGTAGGTGCATTCTTCAGTAATTTAATATAGTTGGCATAATTAAAAGTGTTATAATGTTGTAATAAACAAACAAACAAACCGGTTGGCATGATTATCCATCAAATATTATTATCAAATCATGTCAGCAGTCACCAATGGACAAGAGCATTAAGCTACCGTAAACTTGGGTGACATTAAAAAAAATCGGTCTGGAAAACATGTATCCCCGTGATTATACAATGAACCAAGAGGCTACCACCAGCCAACAGACAGCCCTAGTCTGTGATTATACAATGAACCAAGAGGCTACCACCAGCCAACAGACAGCCCTAGTCTGTGATTATACAATGAACCAAGAGGCTACCACCAGCCAACAGACAGCCCTAGTCTGTGATTATACAATGAACCAAGAGGCTACCACCAGCCAACAGACAGCCCTAGTCTGTGATTATACAATGAACCAAGAGGCTACCACCAGCCAACAGACAGCCCTAGTCTGTGATTATACAATGAACCAAGAGGCTACCACCAGCCAACAGACAGCCCTAGTCTGTGATTATACAATGAACCAAGAGGCTACCACCAGCCAACAGACAGCCCTAGATGATAACTACTTTGACAGCAAAAGTGTTCCATATGAAGGTACTCGAATACAAAAATTTGTGTCGGGCCAAAGTCACCCCATACGTCAGGGTGACTTTGGCCCAGATATGTATGTTGAATAAAAATGTTGTCTACTGCCTAGCAACTACATGTTATAAGCTGGGACTATAATGTATAAATCTGTATAAGTATTTGATTATTTACAATGATAATATGAAAAAGTAGGGTGCAAACTGAGGTGACTTTGGCCCAGTGCACAAAAAAGAGTTGGCATGACACCTGGGAACGCATCATGCATTCCATTCACCAAACTGGTGATATTAGTGTAATGCTATATTTTCATATTTCTAGGGATTCTGAAAAGTTGGTCCTTTTAAAACGTCACCCCGCAATTTTGACACATATCTCAGGAGGACCGGGTTACACAAGGATGAAAAAATGTCGGACTCTCGATAAGCCCATGGCTTCCTCATCCACTTGCAATCTGTGGGGACTGTGGCTTTGCCTTGGATGGCAATCTTGTCAAATCTTGCTAATTTTAGATGGGACCAAGTCACCTCGGTTTAAATTCCCCAAAGCACAAAATGTAACAAAAGTGGGAATATGCTATGCTAAATTTATATTTAGTCTACGACTCCATGGAATCTTATGTGGTTATTGTTAGGTCTTTAGCTGTCGGTGCACCAGATTGTCCAGCCCCTTATGCAGTGGCCTGGGCTGGCCATGTTAAAGTTGCACACCATTCGGAATTTTGTTTAAAATGTTAAAAAAATAAATTTTTTTCTCAGAACATTTCAAAGTATACATACGTTTAAAAGGACCAAATTCTTATAATCGCTAGTAAAGGGATGCAGTATTACAATACCATCATTTTAGTGAATGCACATGCATTGCATGCTGAGTGCACAGGTGCCATTACAATAAAATTAAACAGTAATTTATGCAAGCCTATACATGTATGGTGTTCATAACAGCGGCACTATTAATTGTCCGAGAGATCGCTAAAGTTGAAAGATGAGTATTGGTAGTTATGCTGGACCATTTTGAGATAATTTATTAACTGAGACGAATTTGAAACAACAGCGGGCTAGATAATTCTTGGCTTCCGTGGACAGTGATAAGGGTTTGTTTTAGTTGCACAGTACATCACTAGCCAGACCTAGCCAAAAAATAAAAAAAATAGTTTAGTGTTAATAAATGATCAATGAAAGACATACAATTGTTTTTTTTTGTGAATCAAGGTGAATCCAGGATTTGTGAGAATCAAGAAATTTTCACCTAAAAAAAAAATACTTTCACTTAAAGAAATAAAACGCGATGTATATCAGAGTAAAGTACGTTCATTCAGCTTTACAGGCATATGGGATATGCACACTTTTATTATAGCTAATATAGGTGGTCTATGTCAGCTGCTATGGACCGTTAAAGGCACCCTCTATAAACGGGCCTCTCTGGGTACATGTTTTGGTCGACTTGCCGATCACAGCACTACTAGCGCCGCCTAACGAGCTCCGGCATTGCAAGTATTGTTGGCACTGGTACAATTCCAGTTGTTTTTGCCGGAACACGCATGCGGCACGATCCAATCCAACAACGACGCACGCATGGTTTATGTGATTGATACAGGTAATTATACACGCAACTTTAACGCAAGCAGTGATGATATACACACTTGCCCAACAGTGATACACACACAATCCAGCATATCATGCACGAAATTCCTCACAGAAGAGAAATGGACGATAATCGGAGAAAACGTCATGACAATTCCTATCCGAGAATCAGCTCAATTTCGCGGATTCGATTCCAATCATAACAATCACTTACCCGATATATTTCTGCCTTTTCACTAACGTCTCTGCCTTATCCATGTTTCTCGAATCAGTGAGTAATAATGACAGTTGCTACAAATCAGCTTGTGACAAATATTCTCTTACTACGCTAGAGGCGACCTTCCCAGAAATGCGATATCGATGAACGAGGCTCATTTATATGATCGCCAACGACACTAGGCGGCGCTGTCAGCTTAAATAAACGGAAGTTGACGCCCCGCCCACAATACGCCAGCTGACACTGCGCTGTCACGCTAGGGATATCACGGGGCGGTTTTATTACTCTGGATTTATGACGGCCATATTATTCGATTTAGGAATAAACCATCATGATAAAGCTACACAAATTGTATCACTGAATGTGTTCTCTCATAGCGTCCATCGACTGTTCTGCCAAGTGGAAGCTGGACTGAAGTACAGACGTCAGACGTAATTAATTTATGGAGGCCTAAGCCTAGGGCTAGGCAGGGTGGATCCAGTAATACGAGTTGGGAATCCAGGATTCTGAGTTGGGGTATGTGGAAATGTATGAGTGGTGTAGAAAAAGTAGCAAAGCGACTGGGCTATCCACTGCGACTGCCACTGGCCAATGAAGTAGCTATGCCTGAGTATGATTGGGGGGAAAAATTCGCGTCCGGGGTATGCTCATGGACATTTTGGAAATTAAGACCGAAAGTGGCGCAATCTGACGCACGGAGAAGGAGGCGTACGCTAGAAGATTTTAGGGGCGTGACAGGCGCATAGATAGACCCGCCCCTTAGATATGTCCTTACAATAAAGTCGTTTAAAGCAGACGCACTCGGGCGTCCACTATACGATATGTCCAATAAACTTTGTTTTCAGGGAACGTAGAAATGACGACCCCCTAATTATGGAGGTCTAGCACGGTCGCGTGATTAGAGAAATGAGTACGTTTCACTTATGCAACTGTTTAGCAAATACTTTGTTGTGCTGGAATACGACTGCTGACTCATGCTACGTACGTCACTAGTCTGTAGGTCTAAATGTAGCCTTAGATTGAGGCCAATGTCACAGTCTCGTCTGATCTCCAGGACAATCAACACTTTTGCGATTCGACACCTAGTTAGGTGGTGAAAGAGGAGGTGGTGGTGGAGGCGGTGGCGGTGAAAGAGGAGGTGGTGGTGGATGAGGATGAGCAGGAGGCGGAGGAAGAAGTGGTGGTGGGTGATGAGGAGGAGTGGAGGAGGAGGAGGATGAAGAGGAGGAGATGGTGGAGAGGAGAAGGACGAAGAGGATGAGATGGTGGAGAAGAGGAGGAGATGGTGGAGGAGAGCAGGGGGATGCATTTAGGGTTCGGTGGATAGTTTCACGGCGTCTTGATCGCTATTAACCACACAATAAAACACCAATGGCGTCTGTTGCTGGAGTCCTGTTAGCCAAGTATTGTCGAATACTTTCTAATAACATGCAATTATCCATTACAAACTGCAGCTTCTTGCGTCTTGATCGCTACAATAACCACACAAACATAACAATGACGTCTGTGTCTTGAGTGTTATATCACAGCGTTTGGTTCGTCACATCCCACGCTAATGGATAATTGAAATTCTCAAAACATACAATTGTGTTGAAGTACACGTGACACTGAACAACGCTAACATTTCCCCTGCATTAAATACATCTTAGTCGATTCTTGTTGTTTTCTCACGCAGTTATGATTTTGAAGGCTAATCGCGTTGGTCAACTAAGCAAGACATTCGATTACATAAAATATGGGGGGAATTACGGGGTATGTATTGTGTTCACACTCCCTAGTCAGAGTCGGCCTTACCAATACATTTTTGTTTCCTACGGGCCTGTATTACACTACATTCTAGAATTTATAATCCAAGGCTATAGATTCCACAGAATCCTATAGAAAAAAAATGAAGTGAATGTAATGAATTCTACAGAATGTGTAGTATTCTATATTTTAGTCTATGGAATTCTATTGAATTAAATTTTAGTGGCTCGTTGATGACAAGTTAGACATAATGAGCATTATGATTGCGACAAAATCGTGGCGTCTGTGCTCACTGGATCCGCCCGCCCGCCCGCCCGCCCGCCCGCCCGCCCGCCCGCCCGCCCGCCCGCCCGCCCGCCCGCCCGCCCGCCCGCCCGCCCGCCCGCCCGCCCGCCCGCCCGCCCGCCCGCCCGCCCGCCCGCCCGCCCGCCCGCCCGCCCGCCCGCCCGCCCGCCCGCCCGCCCGCCCGCCCGCCCGCCCGCCCGCCCGCCCGCCCGCCCGCCCGCCCGCCCGCCCGCCCGCCCGCCCGCCCGCCCGCCCGCCCGCCCGCCCGCCCGCCCGCCCGCCCGCCCGCCCGCCCGCCCGCCCGCCCGCCCGCCCGCCCGCCCTCCCTCCCTCCCTCCCTCCCTCTCTCCCTCTCTCCCTCCCTCCCTCGCCGCTCTAAGTGAAACACGACTATCAGACGAAGCACAACTTATCGAGAAAGGTGCCGGATACACGTTTTTCTGGATTGGCAAACCAGATAATGAACCCAGACAAGCCGGTGTAGGATTCCCATTAAAATTAACTCATATCCGGGTACCATGCCTAAAGGGATAAACGAACGGCTCATGGTAATGCGCATCAGGTTATCTGGCGATCGACATGCCACCATCATCAGTGCATATGCGCCAACCATGACCTACCCGGACGAAGAAAAAAGAACGTTTTTACAAAAATCTTAAAACGATCATTCGTAAAACAGCTCGCCACGACAAACTGGTTCTCCTTGGAGATGTCAATGCACGAGTAGGAAGCGACCTCACCGCATGGGAAAGGGTCATCGGACACCACGGTGTTGGAAATGAGAACTCGAATGGGTCCCCCCTTCTAACAATGTGTGCTGAATGTCAACTTGTCATTACAAACACCTTATTCCAACAAGCTGGTCTGATCACATAATGATAAGAAGCCAAATGTGCCCCAATGTACAACCTAGCAGGCACAGATGTAGCGCAAAACCACGGAATAAAAGCTTGATGTTGCAAAACTCAAGTCGACAACCGTTCAACAGCAACTAGCGGAAAAACTTAACACCACATTCGAGGAAGACATCGAACCAGCACCAGATGCTGATACCGAATGGGCACGTCTGAGAGATCCCCTATATGGAGCAGCCCATGAAATACTAGGTGTTACCCAGCGCAAGCACAGAGACTGGTTCGACGAGAATGACACAGAGGCAATGAACATCCTCGACAACATGCACACTTCACATCTCGCATGGATCAACGACACAGAGGCAATGAACATCCTCGACAACGTGTACACTTCACATCTCGCATGGATCAACGACAAGAATTCGCCATCGAAAGCAACATCCTATCGCCACTACAAGCAGCTAGCACAGGCCAGGCTACGTGCTATGAAGGAGGCCTGGTGGTCTGATAGAGCTAGCGAGATTCAACAAACATCTGATCAGAAGGACACGAAACATTCATAAGACGGCCTCAAAGCAGTGTATGTGAACCAGTCACGTGGGGCGATACCATTCATGAGTGCCGACGGAACAACACGTTTTACAGATCGAAGTGAAATTCTCAAACGATGGGCTGAACATTTTAATGATGTACTAAACCGACCATTAACCATCGATGAAGTAACACAACATCCAATCATCCATGAACTAGAAGCACGTCCAAATATCGCAGAAACCACTCAAGCGATAAAGAAACTGACAAGAGGAAAAGCTGCGGGTTCAGATGCAATTGCTGCAGAAGAATACAAACACGGAGGAATAAACCTCACTAAACGACTTGTCCAACTCTTCACCATCATCTGGGACAGCAGATCCGTCCCGCAGGACTTCAAAAACGCATCGCTTGTACATATCTACAAGCGAAAGGGTGACAGAGCCATCTACGACAACCACCGTGGCATATCCCTACTATGCACAGCTGGCTAAATACTCGCCCGGATTATGCTAAATCGGCTGGCACACCATACAGCCGACAATGTCCTACCAGAGAGTCAATGTGGCTTCCGGGCAGGGCGTGGTACTACTGACATGATCTTCGCAATGCGACAAATGCAAGAAAAGTGACGCGAACAAAACCAAGACCTCTACATGGTCTTCATAGACCTTACCAAGGCTTTTGATTCAGTCAACAGAACAGGGCTCTGGAAACTGTTAGCAAAATTTGGCTGTCCATATACGTTCGTTGACGTAACACGGTCCTTCCACGATGGCATGATGGACAGAGTGCAAGACCAAGGGACATAATCAGATGCGTTTACTGTATCAAATGGCACCAAACAGGGTTGCTTGATGGCGCCAATGCTGCACTCACTTATATTTTCCACCATGCTCCAAGGTGCTTTCCGCGATAACTATCTTGGCGTTTACATTCAATTTCGCACCAACGGCAACATATTCAATCTACAGCGTCTGAAAGCCAAGACCAAAATTATATAACTACTTGTCCGAGACCTGCTGTTTGCTGATGACTGTGCACTCATTGCACACTCAATCAACGATATAAAGAAAATCACCGACTCTTTTTCTAAAGCAGCCCGCCGATTTGGACTCACAATCAGTCTAAAGAAAACGGAAGTTATGTTCTAACCAAAGCCTGGCACCAACCATGTAGCTACAAATATTACTATTGACAACGTCCCTTTGAATGTTGAATGTCGTGGATAAATTCACCTATCTGGGATATACTTTGTCCGAAAATGAAATGATTGATGATGATATCTCTGCCCGTCTTGGAAAAGCAAGTGCTTCTTTCGGCAGACTAACCAAACGCCTCTGGAATGAACGTGGCGTGTGCCTGAGCACGACAATCAACGTGTATTGTGCCGTCGTACTTACAACCCTGCTCTACGGATGTGAGGCATGGACTCCATACCGACGACATATCAGACGACTAAATCAGTTTCTCATGCGATGCCTACGACAGAGAGCAGGCATCAAATGGCAAGATATGGTGCCAGACACTGAAGTACTAGAACAATGCGGAACATGGGGAATCGAGTTCCACATCAAACGAGCACTACTCCGATGGTCTGGTCACCTGGTCCGTATGACTGATGACCGCATACCCAAGGCGCTGTTCTATGTCCAACTGAAAACCGGTTGCCGAACAAGAGGCGGTCAAAGGAAAAGATAGAAAGACGTAATAAAATCAACGCTGAAGTCCTGCTCTATCCCTCTTAACACATGGGAAACGACAGCAACAAATCGCCCTCTCTGGCGTCACACTTGTCACACCGCCTACAAGACTTCAAGCAGAAACGACTACAAATAATCAAAGACCTGAGAACACAACGGAGTAATGGTCAACACCACAGGGACCTGCGACCATCTATGACTGTACTATCTGTGGAAGCCAATGCGCGTCACGCATCGGCTTACACAGTCACCAGAGAAAGCACAACTGACTCGGGACGAGATCCGTCGTTCGACGGCTCACACCATATTGTATAGGTGTTTTAAGCAGCCCTGGTCGTTATCATGATGGTAAACGAGTGTGTATTTCCAAGGCATATCAATTCAACCTTTATTGTCTGTGTTATGCAGGGCGTAATTGGGATATCGCAAGCTTAACTGCCCATTAATCTACCACGCTACCACGCCACTGCGCAATATTATATGTGTACGAAAACAAATCGTAACCCGAAGCCAAATAGGAGGGACATAGACCAATGGATCCCCTCCTAAATACGCAACTAGTGTTGTGATATATGCCACAGTGAGGTGGTGGGACGCGGTAAGATATGCCACAATAACATGGTGGGATGCAGTAAGATGTGCCACAATAACATGGTAGGACGCGATAAGATATGCCACAATGACGTGGTGGGATGCGGTAAGATATGCCACAATGACGTGGTGCGACGCAGTAAGATATGCCACAATGACGTGGTAGGACGCGGTAAGATATGCCACAATGACGTGGAAGGACGCGGTAAGATATGCCACAATAAGGTGGTGGGACGCAATAAGGTATGCCACAATAAGGTGGTGGGACGCGGTAAGATATACCACAATAACATGGTAGGATGCAGTAAGATATGCCACAATGACGTGGTGGGATGCAGTAAGATATGCCACAATGACGTGGTGGGATGTGGTAAGATATGCCACAATGACGTGATGGGACGCAGTACGATATGCCACAATAAGGTGGTGGGACGCAGTAAGATATGCCACAATAAGGTGGTGGGACGCAATAAGAAACGCCACAATAAGGTGGTGGGACGCAGTAAGATACGCCACAATACGGTGGTGGGACGCGGTAAGATATGCCACAATAAGGTGGTGGGACGCAATAAGGCACGCCACAATAAGGTGGTGGGACGCAGTAAGATATGCCACAATAAGTTGGTGGGACGTAGTAAGATGTGCCACAATGACGTGGTGGGATGCAGTAAGATATGCCACAATGACGTGGTGGGACGCAGTAAGATGTGCCACAATAACGTGGTGGGACGCAGTAAGATGTGCCACAATGACGTGGTGGGACGTAGTAAGATGTGCCACAATGACGTGGTGGGACGCAGTAAGATATGCCACAATGAAGTGGTGGGACGCAGCAAGATATACCACAATAACGTGGTGGGACGCAGTAAGATGTGCCACACTAACGTGGTGGGACGCAGTAAGATATGCCACAATGACGTGGAGAGACGCAGTAAGATATGCCACAATGACGTGGTGGGACGCAGTAAGATATGCCACAATGACGTGGTGGGACGCAGTAAGATATGCCACAATAACGTGGTGGGACGCAGTAAGATGTGCCACAATGCAATGACGTGGAGGGACGCAGTAAGATATGCCACAATGACGTGGTGGGATGCAGTAAGATATGCCACAATGACGTGGTGGGACGCAGTAAGATATGCCACAATGACATGGTGGGACGCAGTAAGATGTGCCACAATGACGTGGTGGGACGCAGTAAGATATGCCACAATGACGTGGTGGGACGCAGTAAGATGTGCCACAATGACGTGGTGGGACGCAGTAAGATATGCCATAATGAAGTGGTAGGACGCAGTAAGATATGCCACAATGACGTGGTGGGATGCAGTAAGATATGCCACAATGACGTGGTGGGATGCAGTAAGATATGCCACAATGACGTGGTGGGATGCAGTAAGATATGCCACAATGACGTGGTGGGATGCAGTAAGATATGCCACAATGACGTGGTGGGACGCAGTAAGATGTGCCATAATGACGTGGTGGGATGCAGTAAGATATGCCATAATGACGTGGTGGGATGCAGTAAGATATGCCACAATGACGTGGTGGGACGCAATAAGATATGCCACAATGACGTGGTGGGATGCAGTAAGATATGCCACAATTACGTGGTGGGATGCAGTAAGATATGCCACAATGACATGGAGGGACGCAATAAGATATGCTGCAATGACGTGGTGGGACGCAGTAAGATATGCCACAATGACGTGGTGGGATGCAGTAAGATGTGCCACAATAAGGTGGTGGGATGCAGTAAGATATGCCACAATAAGGTGGTGGGATGCAGAAAGATATGCCACAATGACGTGGTGGGATGCAGTAAGATGTGCCACAATAACGTGGTGGGATGCATTAAGATATGCCACAATTACATGGTGGGACGCAGTAAGATATGCCACAATGACGTAATGGGATGCAGTAAGATATGCCACAATGACGTGGTGGGACGCAGTAAGATATGCCACAATGACGTGGTGGGACGCAGTAAGATATGCCACAATAACGTGGTGGGACGCAGTAAGATGTGCCACAATGCAATGACGTGGAGGGACGCAGTAAGATATGCCACAATGACGTGGTGGGATGCAGTAAGATATGCCACAATGACGTGGTGGGACGCAGTAAGATATGCCACAATGACGTGGTGGGACGCAGTAAGATATGCCACAATGACGTGGTGGGACGCAGTAAGATGTGCCACAATGACGTGGTGGGACGCAGTAAGATATGCCACAATGACGTGGTGGGACGCAGTAAGATGTGCCACAATGACGTGGTGGGACGCAGTAAGATATGCCATAATGAAGTGGTAGGACGCAGTAAGATATGCCACAATGACGTGGTGGGATGCAGTAAGATATGCCACAATGACGTGGTGGGATGCAGTAAGATATGCCACAATGACGTGGTGGGATGCAGTAAGATATGCCACAATGACGTGGTGGGACGCAGTAAGATGTGCCATAATGACGTGGTGGGAAGCAGTAAGATATGCCATAATGACGTGGTGGGATGCAGTAAGATATGCCACAATGACGTGGTGGGACGCAGTAAGATATGCCACAATGACGTGGTGGGATGCAGTAAGATATGCCACAATTACGTGGTGGGATGCAGTAAGATATGCCACAATGACATGGAGGGACGCAGTAAGATATGCCGCAATGACGTGGTGGGACGCAGTAAGATATGCCACAATGACGTGGTGGGACGCAGTAAGATATGCCACAATGACGTGGTGGGATGCAGTAAGATATGCCACAATGACGTGGTGGGACGCAGTAAGATATGCCACAATAAGGTGGTGGGACGCAGTAAGATATGCCACAATGACGTGGTGGGACGCGGTAAGATATGCCACAATAAGGTGGTGGGACGCAGTAAGATATGCCACAATGACGTGGTGGGACGCAGTAAGATATGCCACAATAACATGATGAGACGCAGTAAGATGTGCCACAATGACGTGGTGGGACGCGGTAAGATATGCCACAATAAGGTGGTGGGACGCAGTAAGATATGCCACAATGACGTGGAGGGACGCAGTAAGATATACCACAATAACATGATGAGACGCAGTAAGATATGCCACAATGACGTGGTGGGACGCGGTAAGATATGCCACAATAAGGTGGTGGGACGCAGTAAGATATGCCACAATGACGTGGTGGGACGCAGTAAGATATGCCACAATGACGTGGTGGGATGCAGTAAGATATGCCACGTTGAAGTGGTGGGACGCAGTAAGATATGTATAATACACAAAAGAGTAATCTTCCCGCAATAATTGCAGCGTGGCTGAGTGCTTCCAAGAAAGGTCGACTTGGTGTTGGAACGAACAGGTCTGCCGGGGGTAAAGTGGTCCAACATATAAGTGAATCAGTAACAACTAAGCACATTAATAGATGGTGACATCTTCCAAAAATGTAGGCCTACTGGTGTATGTTGAATACATGTGTTGGGGTTACCTGTGCCATTGATTTAGGCCCCAGTGTTATGAAGGAAGTGAACGTGTTATTAAATGATTGATTCTTCGGTGTCCAGCTACATCATTCACTCGCTCAAACCTACTCGTTCCCACTGACGCCAACAATCGTCTCCAACCTCCAGGTCTTGGGCGAACCAGTCGAGTTCCATCCAGGTCTTCCTTGCCATCTTCATCTCTATCATATAACCCCTTATAAATATGGGGTTAGTCGCATGCGCCTACACTCAGTAGGGTGAGACCGAAGGTGTTGCTACATAGATGTACCAGTTAAAACCGACTCATCGACGCTGTCGTCCCAATGAGTTCAGTATCGTGTGTACATGTTTATGGGACGTAGGCATTATCTCCGTAGCGAATGAAATGCGTGGGAAAGACAAACACATTTAGTGTACCAAGCAACAACAACAACGCTAAGTTGGCAAAAAGACAAACACATTTAGTGTACCAAGCAACAACAACAACGCTAAGTCCGCAAAAAGACAAACACATTTAGTGTACCAAGCAACAACAACAACGCTAAGTCCGCAAAAAGACAAACACATTTAGTGTACCAAGCAACAACAACAACGCTAGGTGACAATACGGACTATGTACCCGCTTCTTGGTAAACAACCTTGTTTTCAACTTGTTCTAGTGCATGAGAAAGTCAAATCTGGGTCGGTGTTTTCCGGGCTCGAATTGAAATAGACTACGCCAGCAGGCTGGCGGCAGCTGATCGTGCAAGACGCCAGCTGAAGACGTCTACGACTTGACGGAACGTGTTATATGAAATAGCTAAGCCATCAGTTTCAGCAGAAGTTTACCTCTTTGTAGTATCTCGGCCACGTGCTTGGGATTTTTGGGTGTCTCTCCAATAGTCACATTTTCATTTACGATGTGTTACAGTGTGTTACAGTGTGTTACAGTAACCAAACGTAGATTTGGGAATCACCGCCGTTTTCTATATTAACCTACCCCCTCATGGGTTAACTCGCGGGGGGGGTACTCGCCAGTATACCATCATTGAGAGAAATCCCACGTTTTATGTGTCCAACGTGCGTTATCCCACGCAACACGTCTGTGGGATCACATCACACTTATTGAGTAAATAAACATGTCTATACTTTACATCTCGTACTTCAATAACATTAATGCATGAACAAATAATTGTGTGTGAATTAATCTGCATAATTATATATGACATATCGTGAAACAATGCATAGCTCACACGTTAAATGGTGTATTTGCTTTTACTCCATCAGCTTGAAAAGGGTATAATTGTGTGCAACTCGTGGAATGTAACTCTTGTCCAAGTAAAATGGTGTATATTTAAATCCACTTAACGCGAAAAGGGTATCTTTTTGGTAGAACTATTTGGTTTGAAGTATAAAACGTGTTTGGGGGGCTCAGTTAAATGCATTGTCTGGCAGTGTATTGAATCGTCCCCCCACTGGCTGGCAGTGTATTGAGTCAACCCCCCCACTGGCTGGCAGTGTATTGAATCGTCCCCCCACTGGCTGGCAGTGTATTGAGTCGCCCCCCCCCCACTGGCTGGCAGTTTATTGAATCGTCCCCCCACTGGCTGGCAGTGTATTGAATCGTCCCCCCACTGGCTGGCAGTGTATTGAGTCGCCCCCCCCCACTGGCTGGCAGTTTATTGAATCGTCCCCCCCCACTGGCTGGCAGTGTATTGAGTCGCCCCCCCACTGGCTGGCAGTTTATTGAGTCGCCCCCCCCACTGGCTGGCAGTTTATTGAATCGTCCCCCCACTGGCTGGCAGTGTATTGAATCGTCCCCCCACTGGCTGGCAGTGTATTGAGTCGCCCCCCCCACTGGCTGGCAGTTTATTGAATCGTCCCCCCACTGGCTGGCAGTGTATTGAGTCGCCCCCCACTGGCTGGCAGTTTATTGAGTCGCCCCCCCCCACTGGCTGGCAGTGTATTGAGTCGCCCCCTCCACTGGCTGGCAGTGTATTTAGTCCCCCCCACTGGCTGGCAGTGTATTGAGTCGCCCCCCCCCACTGGCTGGCAGTGTATTGAGTCGCCCCCCCACTTGCTGGCAATGTATTGAGTCGGGGCCCCCCCCCACTTGCTGGCAGTGAATTGAGTCGCCCCCTCCCCCGACTGGCAGTGTATTGAGTCGCCCCCCCACTGGCTGGCAGTGTATTGAGTCGCCCCCCACTGGCTGGCAGTGTATTGAGTCGCCCCCCCCCCACTGGCTAGCAGTGTATTGAGTCGCCCCCACACTGGCTGGCAGTGTATTGCGTCGCCCCCCCCACACTGGCTGCCACTGTATTGAGTCACCCCCCACTGGCTGACAGTGTGTTGAGTCGTCCCCCCACTGGGCATGCAGTAACTGTCATAATATTATATAGGCAACATGTGTATGTCATCACATATATATAATTCCTGGAAATAACACAAATACCTTAATAATATTTACTCTCGTTTGGGAGAAAGCCACAATATAATTTAATGCCCCAATTATGCCGTCGGCGAATGGTGCCCCTTGCGCTACCCGGCGGGGTCAATAGATGGCGCAGGCATTGTATGTTTGTGGCTTTGGACTGGATATAGTCTTTCATTTGGAGTAAGTTGTCAACAGTTAACCTGATAGCTTTGTCGTACACGTCGAGGATGACCTCGCGCAACACGCTCGTGTGGTCGCGTCACTTGCCTTCTTACGTCCTGTACTGCAGGGAGGCAAGATGTACTGCAGGGAGGCAAGATGTACTGCAGGAGGCAAGATGTACTGCAGGGAGGAAAGATGTACTGCAGGGAGGAAAGATGTACTGTAGGAGGCATGATGTACTGCAGGGAGGCAAGATGTACTGCAGGAGGCAAGATGTACTGCAGGGAGGCAAGATGTACTGCAGGGAGGCAAGATGTACTGCAGGGAGGCAAGATATACTGCAGGAGGCAAGATGTATTGCAGGGAGGCAAGATGTACTGCAGGAGGCAAGATGTACTGCAGGAGGCAAGATGTACTGCAGGGAGGCAAGATGTACTGCAGGGAGGCAAGATGTACTGCAGGAGGCAAGATGTACTGCAGGGAGGCAAGATGTACTGCAGGGACGCAACATGAGAATATATATGTACAATACTTCGTTATACTAGAAAAAATTCGCGACACGCACGCACGCACGCGTACACGCGCGCAAACGGGTCAATAAAAATATTATAAAGTAGTTTGTTACTGTGAATGTGTGTGTTCCCTCATATCTCCGTCAGTTTCGTAAGGGGCTGACATGTTGTAGGCGCGCCCGGGGGACATGTTGTAGGCACGCCCGGGGGACATGTTGTGGGCGCGCCCGGGGGACATGTTGTGGGCGCACCCGGGGGACATGTTGTGGGCGCGCCCGGGGGACATATTGTGGGCGCGCCCGGGGGACGTGTTGTGGGCGCGCCCGGTGGACGTGTTGTAGGCGCGCCCGGGGGACATGTTGTGGGCGCGCCCGGGGGACATGTTGTGGCGCACCCGGGGGCCCACGGGGATGGTTCGTACATTTAGCAATTTAAAAATCCGCCAGGGTTATTACGAAGGAACCTATGCGAGCGTTTGGTGTAGACTACGTAACTCAGAACAATAGGAGTTCGTTGTTAAGTTACGTACAATAGCAACGGTATCCGTTGTTAAGTGACGTACAATAGCAACGGTATCCGATAGTTCCGGGTTACGTGATCAACGTCAAACGTCCACATCAGTTTCTTTGTACAGTTCGAACGCTTCGTGAAACCACCAGTGGTACATGATTGTAGGAGCAGTGATCATTTCCCTGCCCAAACTTGACAGGGCAGTGCAAGGAGTCGTAAGTAGTGGCTGTCTTTTCCTGTGCAACGTTGGGCAACTTGACTAGTAGTCTACAAAAAAAAATGCGAAACGTCTATGTAAACAAATATGTAAATGTCTATGTAAACAGATATGTAAACGTCTATGTAAACAAATATGTAAACGTCTATGTAAACAAATATGTAAACGTATATGTAAACAAATATGTAAACGTCTATGTAAACAAATATGTAAACGTCTATTTAAACAAATATGCATATAGTTTAAACAAATAAGTATGTGTCACAGACCGATTGATTTATTTATACTAGCAAACATGCCAATCCTCCGGACGAGATAACTTGGTAGTTCGTAAGTGACAATCTCGATAACAATATTAAACAACGTTATCACAGAAATATCCATCTATGTCTTGGTACTTGGTGCCAGTCAATATCTCTCAAAATGTCGACGTAATACAGGCAGTTATAGTAACGTATTTTACCTTAGCATTTTACTTCTCAGAATTACAGAGCACTGTGTCTGCAAGCGCACTACTCCAGTAACAATGGTTTAGAAAATTTACAATTTAGTCATTTAGCAGACGCTCTTATCCAGAGCGACTTACAACAAGTGCATTCAACCTAAGTTGGTAAAATAACTACAGGTCGCTATGATAGCAAGTCTTTTCACAAAAATAGGCGCTAATAGCCATTACAGTACCTGAAAAAATTATTTTTTCAGATTTGTTTCGGGGTCACCAATATTTTTAGGGGACCCTCCAAGAGTCAGTGGTCATTTCGAACACTGCATAAGACTTGCCCTTGTGTTACGTGACTTGGGATAATCGAAGAAAAGACTCGAGAGGGTGTCAACAATTGTACGTAAGTGTTTACATAACATTACGTGAGACAATCTGATACTGAATAAATTAAGTTGGTTTTCTGCTTTTTGTAGTCTTCAGCTACCCAGTATTAAAGAGAATAACTGTCACAATTACGCAATGTTCTGCACTCATCTACATTAAATAACTTGGGTATAATCAGACAAAACGTTAACATGGATACCAATGGGAAAACTCACTGTGGTCTGGCCTCAGTCTTGACCTAGTCATTTGCCTACAACTGGCATATCACTCACAAACCAGACGTGTAATGATAGGGCTGACAAAAAGCGAGGTGACAACGACGGAACAGGATACACTGTATCTTTGCTTGTGTAACACAAAGCAAAAAAGGTTTCTCATACCCTCATTTATTTGTAGCACAGTTTTTGTTTGGTCGAGTCAACAGAGTTCAACTTAGTACATTCCGGTCGCTAGTGTGACAACAAATGGCAGAAATGACACTTTTTGTTTATTTTTTGATAAAAGCTGCATATTAGTTGGTCATGATTCTGTATCCAATCTTATACAAATGTACAGCATATCAAAACTTTTGCACACATAAATTATGCTGCAATCTACTTTACATGTACACTACAATGACCATATCGTAACAGTACATATGCACGTACATTTTGTAGCAACCAGCTGTATAGATGTATACAATGTGGAGTGTCCACAATACATGTGCACAGAGTCAGCTGTAAAATCTAGATACAAGCTATACATAAATAAATTGCTATGTACACCCATTCAAAATGTTTAAAAGATTTTATAACATACTGTTTTTTTTTTTAGTAATTAACTGACTGCCAAGCAGCACCGTAAAACGCGTGTCAAGTAAGGTCAGTATAATTTAATTTTACAGTATTCTTGTTTCTTGCATATTCACTGTAGTTTCCGCTGTTAAATGCTATGAGGCATGCACCACTCTCACTTGAATATAGCAGACTGTTCATCACACATAACTGGTTGGACATATCCCAGTAGGGGAAGAGATCCTTTCTCCTCCCATTCCTACTTCGAGCTCCCACTGAGGGTCATTCTGGGGTTGTTTGCTATGCAAACAAACCTACATCCGTGATGTCACCCTTTCTTCCTACCACCCCGTTTCTTACGACCCTTCCCCCCACCAAACCAGTCACTGCCACCTTTACCACTGCCTGAGTAGCTTTTCCCCTTCCCTTTCCCACTTTGCCCCCTGTCGAAGGGAATATCAGATCGAGCCGCCTGGAGGGTATTCTTCATAAGCATGGCGACAGTCATTGGTCCTACACCTCCAGGGACAGGCGTGATGTAACTGGCTTTCTCGGCCACAGCTGAAACAGACAATATGCTATTATTAATAATAAGAATACATCTTTCGTGCCCAAATCTTTGGAAACCAAGCTCAGGGTTAGTCGACCTCGAAATCGGTAAGCAATATTAAAGTTGTCGACAGACGGATGGATACGCTATGGAGGGTCAGCACGGTTAAAGATAACTCTTTAAATGACTGTGACATTGTACAATGTTTCCTGCTTACCTAACACAAAGAGGGGGTTATGGGAGTGAATTCCAAAGAGTTGCTACAGCAACCAAGAAAGCCCAGCTTCCAATGTTAGTTTTAACTTTGGAAACAAAAAGGAAACCAGAAGAGAATGATGATCGAAGCTGTCCGGGCTTTCTAGCCGGAAGGAGCAGCGAATGTAAATATGCTTGTTTCTTAGATACCTGATAGGTAATATCATAAAGATCTTAAAAATAATAAAATAATACAATTCCATAAAGAGAAGCAACAAACGAAGCGTACAAGTATGTCAGATTTGTGCCACTCTGACACCAGTAACGCCACCTAGTAGACAGTTTAGAATTATAACAGCTGGCAACACAGGCTGGTTTAGACCTGCGGTACACAACACCAACTCACAATTACTATACCACAAACGACATGTTTATTTTTATTTTCAAACTGACAGGATTAACAAGCTTCTGGAAGTTTGTTATTTCTTCAAACTTTTCAGGATCTGAGATACTGATGCTTTATGCTTGATATTACACATCAATGGTAGTTTTAATATGCTTGTAACTCATAAATCAGTTGCTGTAAGTGCATCACAAATAGCAAAATAATGATACAATGCCTATGAGAAAGTGAATTACAAGTGGTAACAATTCAGAACTATCACGCTGACAGATGCTACCAAAAACAATTTCCTCCAAATCACATCTAATCAACATTCCACAAGTGAACACAAACCACAAATCCATACCAAAATGAAAACTTACGTTTGAAGTCAACATCTCCCACGAGTCTGAACTTCCCTGTTTTGGGATCCTTGATTCGATTGATGCCGATGTCAATCACAGCCACTCCCTCTTTCACCATGTCTGCCGTTATTAGTCGAGGTATACCCGTAGCAACAACTAGAATGTCAGCCATCTTGCAGTAGGCTGTCAGTTGTTCGCGTGGTGTGTATCGATGGCAGATAGTTACAGTACTATCACCTGTGGTACACAAACAGAAACAAAAACATGACTACATATGATATTCATTAGCTAACTGATACGAAGCTAGTCAGGAGGTTTCGCATAATTAAAACGTCCAAATTCTTTGAACTGTTCAATCTCAAGTTACATCTGAATTAACAAAATAAATACTTTGTTTGAATTTTTTTTTGCTGTAGTATACTTACTGTCAGGAATCATAATATAAAAAAATTACAGACCAATAAACTATCAGATGAAAACCATATTTCACCTCTAAAGGCAGATTTATTGATTCATCAATAATTGCCGCATAGTGACCTCTACATGTCGTAAAGCTGGCATATTTTGTTTCTTTGCCAAATCGTGTATTTTCCAAAATACAAAGGGTTGAAAGATGACAATTGTAACATGTTTTGTAGACATTATTGTTAACCAACCTTGAAGTTATCAATACAAAAACATTCAGTACATCGCAATGTACTGTAAAACAATTGTTGCACATTCCCTTTAAACTGAGTAGAGACAAGATTGCACAGGAATGCAAAATATTCATTTTGGCATAGCGGTTTGATTTTTTATAATTAGGTACATTGAGCATGTATTACTACAACCATCTAAAACCTTCAAATCATCACAATCCAAAAGTTACAGCACCTGATTCACAGTGCTAAAGTGATACTATGAATGCTTTTTCAAAATCAAATACAACATAGAGCCAGACTATGTTTGCCCCTTTTCCACAGAATTCTGATCAGATTCAGTCAAAAATAATTTACTAGTTTGTCTGATGATCCAAAACGAAATAAAAAATTTGCACAAATGAGCAGGTCAAAGTGGATAATAGGCAGGGGCAGGTTTTTGGCAAAATCATTCTAAAATGAACAAAAACAATTGAACTGAGGAAGGACATTTAAAGTACGCGGGGAAGCAGGGAAATGTGTGGCATAAATTTATTGTCAATTCAGTTGTGATTATTAACATTTTACAGTTTGTACAATTGCTTTGTTTATATAAAACTAGGGTAGATGAGTTGCCCAGCATTGCACAGGAGAAAAGGCAGTCACTCCAAGAGCTTATGCCTCCTTGCACTGCCCAGTCAAGAGCTTATGCCTCCTTGTACTGCCCAGTCAAGAGCTTATGCCTCCTTGTACTGCCCAGTCAAGAGCTTATGCCTCCTTGCAATACCCAGTCAAGAGCTTATGCCTCCTTGCAATACCCAGTCAAGAGCTTATGCCTCCTTGCAGTGCACAGTCAAGAGCTTATGCCTCCTTGCAATACCCAGTCAAGAGCTTATGCCTCCTTGCAGTGCCCATTCAAGAGCTTATGCCTCCTTGCACTGCCCAATCAAGAGTTTATGCCTCCTTGCACTGCCCAATCAAGAGCTTATGCCTCCTTGTACTGCCCAATCAAGAGTTTATGCCTCCTTGCACTGCCCAATCAAGAGCTTATGCCTCCTTGCACTGCCCAATCAAGAGCTTATGCCTCCTTGCACTGCACAGTCAAGAGCTTATGCCTCCTTGCAATACCCAGTCAAGAGCTTATGCCTCCTTGCACTGCCCAATCAAGAGCTTATGCCTCCTTGCACTGCACATTCAAGAGATTATGCCTCCTTGCAATACCCAGTCAAGAGCTTATGCCTCCTTGCACTGCCCAGTCAAGAGCTTATGCCTCCTTGCACTGCCCAATCAAGAGCTTATGCCTCCTTGCACTGCACAGTCAAGAGCTTATGCCTCCTTGCAATACCCAGTCAAGAGCTTATGCCTCCTTGCACTGCCCAATCAAGAGCTTATGCCTCCTTGCACTGCACAGTCAAGAGCTTATGCCTCCTTGCAATACCCAGTCAAGAGCTTATGCCTCCTTGCAGTGCCCATTCAAGAGCTTATGCCTCCGTGCACTGCCCAATCAAGAGTTTATGCCTCCTTGCACTGCCCAATCAAGAGCTTATGCCTCCTTGCACTGCCCAATCAAGAGCTTATGCCTCCTTGCACTGCCCAATCAAGAGCTTATGCCTCCTTGCACTGCACAGTCAAGAACTTATGCCTCCTTGCAATACCCAGTCAAGAGCTTATGCCTCCTTGCACTGCCCAGTCAAGAGCTTATGCCTCCTTGCACTGCCCAATCAAGAGCTTATGCCTCCTTGCACTGCACAGTCAAGAGCTTATGCCTCCTTGCAATACCCAGTCAAGAGCTTATGCCTCCTTGCACTGCCCAATCAAGAGCTTATGCCTCCTTGCACTGCACAGTCAAGAGCTTATGCCTCCTTGCAATACCCAGTCAAGAGCTTATGCCTCCTTGCACTGCCCAGTCAAGAGCTTATGCCTCCTTGCAATACCCAGTCAAGTTTTGGTAGGGCAATAGCAATGATGGATCCAAGTTTCCGCCCCAAAACTCAAGTACCATTGCTGGTTACATGATGTGTAACTTATATGGACGCTTGATGTAGATCACATCATTCGGAACAATCGTAGAAAACATGCATAACATTGTGAATAATTGTAAGTAATTATGAACTACTATTGTTCAGAGTCATGTAATGAATGTCAAACGTCCACATAAGTTCCTTTATAAAATCCCACGCCCCGGGGAGTTTCAAATTGTCTTAATGTATAAGCCATCCCCGACCACGCCTACACATTTTCAACCACATCACTACTAGCGGGACTAATGTCTTATACTTTACTGTTATGGAAATAATATGGGACTGTCCCAGGGTGACCATAATGGTGAAGTGGCTGTACTACTGAGGTGACTGTAAAGTGACCATAATGGTGAAGTGGCTGTACTACTGAGGTGACTGTAAAGTGACCATAATGGTGAAGTGCCTGTACTACTGAGGTGACTGTAAAGTGACCATAATGGTGAAGTGGCTGTACTACTGAGGTGACTGTAAAGTGACCATAATGGTGAAGTGCCTGTACTACTGAGGTGACTGTAAAGTGACCATAATGGTGAAGTGGCTGTACTACTGAGGTGACTGTAAAGTGACCATAATGGTGAAGTGGCTGTACTACTGAGGTGACTGTAAAGTGACCATAATGGTGAAGTGGCTGTACTACTGAGGTGACTGTAAAGTGACCATAATGGTGAAGTGGCTGTACTACTGAGGTGACTGTAAAGTGACCATAATGGTGAAGTGGCTGTACTACTGAGGTGACTGTAAAGTGACCATAATGGTGAAGTGGCTGTACTACTGAGGTGACTGTAAAGTGACCATAATGGTGAAGTGGCTGTACTACTGAGGTGACTGTAAAGTGACCATAATGGTGAAGTGCCTGTACTACTGAGGTGACTGTAAAGTGACCATAATGGTGAAGTGGCTGTACTACTGAGGTGACTGTAAAGTGACCATAATGGTGAAGTGGCTGTACTACTGAGGTGACTGTAAAGCGAGGTTCGACTGTATTATTGTATTAAGTTACGTAATGAAGTCAAATGCCAAGATAAGTTCCTTCATAAAATCCACACCCCCTGGGGAATTTCAAATTGTTTTTAATGTACAAACCATCCCCAGGGCCCCGGGCACCACAGCCCCAGGCACTCTGGCCCCAGGCACCATGGCCCCAGGCACGCCTACAAAATTGCAGCGAAATTAGCAGAGATATGAGGGAACAGGCAGGCAGGCAGGCAGGCAGGCAGGCAGGCAGACAGACATACCCACAGACTACTTTATAGTATAGATGACAGGAATGCAGGAGAAACAGTAGACACACAAACAGTGACATACCAGCTTCTGTTTCTCCCATGCCGTCAGAGTGAAGTAGCATAGCAATGGGCATGCCAACATTCTTGGACCTGCCACACACTACAGCGTTCTTGCCGAACGTCTCTATGCCTACAGAGACAAGCCAGTATTAGCAAACAATGACAAGTCAATTAATTTACTTACTTTTGGGTACACAGGTAAAAGTCATTATTGTATGTGATATTTTGCATATACGAGAAATTTTCATATTTATCATTATAAAACTGTGTTCAGAGGTGGAGTATCTAAGTCTTCTAAGGGCATAGGGAGTGGACTAGTTACGATGTACTGTAATAAATTATACTGATTTTGATGGAAAAGAATTTGGGTAATACATGGTATATACACGTAATGTATGCTAAACTACACAGTATTTCAGATGTTGATATGTCTTATGCTTGGGATCCTCTGAATTGTTGAACCAACTCCAATGTGGATGATGGTGCCATTTTGTATAAACTTTTTTACAAAAGACAAGTTGTGTTATTCTCTTGTAGACACACATAGTAATGTCTACCAAACATAAATAACAACTGAATGCAATGTCAAATATACTTTGACAAACTATATTTAGGGTAGAGAGAAACACCTGCCTGATCGTTTGATCATCTCCATCACCCCAGCGGGCGTGCACGGAAGGAGGGCCTTCATGTCAGAACAAAAGCGGCCAACATTTGTGATATGAAAGCCGTCAACATCCTTCCATGGAACAACTGCATTGCAAACCTTCCTTTCTGACATGTGCTCTGGCAATGGAAGCTGGATCAATATTCCGTCTATGTGACTGTTGTTATTCAGTTCATGGATCTTACTCAATAGTTCCTTTTCTGTGATTGTCTTATCGAATCTTATTGTTTCACTTGAGATGCCTGGAAATAGCAGTGTGGTATAACATTAATGTCAGCGAAGTAATGGTCAAGAATCTGGAAAATAAACTCTCATTATCCATATTCATTATATACGTTAACAACAAACTTTAACAGCAATTACTTTCATTACAAAAGAGACTGTATAAATATACAATATGTGGGAGGAGGATTATCTAGCAATGTTGAACTGTTGGTTTTGGTATTGACTGATTTAAAATCTGAGTGAAGATGTTCATCAGATTGCATGGTTCAAATGAGTAATGTTTTTACTTATTTCACAGTCAGTTTACCTTCTTTCGTGACGTTTCTACTGCTACCAGCAATCTTCTTCAGATGACTGCTGCTAGATGGCGACACGATAGTCATTAGCTATCTAGCGGTAGTCGTCTGAAGAAGATTGTTGATAGCAGTCGAAATGTCACAAGAAAAAAAGGTAAACTAACTGTGAAATAAGTAAAAATATTACTCATTCACTTAAAATCTTCCTGGAATTTTGTAGTTTACTAATGCAGTCACCAGACCTGGGGCAGAGTACATTTCCACGAGTACAGGTACGAGTACATTGGCGATGGATGAGTACAAGTACATTGCTAAAAGCTGAGTACGAGTACATTCTTACAAGCAGGGTTGAAAAAAATCATGATTTAAAAAAAAATTAAAAAAATCGGATTTATTTGATTTAAATCGGATTTTTTTGATTTATTTGATTTTTTTGAAATCTGGCATACACAATGTCATAAAATAGTTGACTATCAGGCTATCTGGTGTCAATACAGCTACACAAGTGTGCGCACTTTGTGCTTTTGTATTAAAAAACACAAAACTTTGTTGATCTTGATGCTTGTAAACAATTATTTGTGTTAAATTCATATAAATCAGCGATTAAAAAACCGGAAGTCAAAAAAATCATAAATCAATGATTTTTTTGGAGCGATTTAAATCATGATTTAAAACAGTGATTTAAATCAAATGATTAAAATCAAATGATTTAAATCAAACAACCCTGCTTACAAGTACGAGTAAATTTTTTTATGACATTTCCATTCCCAAACATAGGGTTACCTTTTACGAACCCCTCCCTTTTACAAACATACTGACATGATATGACTCATAAAATCTGTTTTTGCTTGGAATCCCTTCTTAACTGCAATTAACAATTCATAAACCACATGCTTTGATATAATAATACCCATTAAACCAATATATTTGTAGTTAGTCTACTAGTGATTAAACATTACCCCCCCCCATAAACATGAACTTCATTTGAAGGGGTAGAGGTGAAAAGATTAGTCCAAATTGGAACAAAGGGGGGGTGTGGCAATTTTAATAAAGTTTGTTTGCCCTTGTTTTGAATAAAGACCACATGAGACCAATTTACATGTTGATGCATCAGTTCAGTTTGTCTTCTTTTTGAGCACAGAAGCAGTATTGCAATTTGTAATCTGTTTATATTAGAAGTTTGCAATTTATATGTTCTGCTCTTAGACTACTGGTTGTTGAGAGGGTTAGCACACGCCAATATAACAGGCTCAAAATCCCCTTTGTACTTTTTAGTCAGACTGCTGGCACCGGATTATATTTATACTTGTGTAGGGTTGCAGGCAATCTGACTTGAGTCACCTTACTTCTACAGAGGAAGACTCAGCTGACAGCTCTTAGCAGTTAGCACTGTCAGCCAGTGCCCTGTGGCATGATCTCCTGACTGCATTAAAGGCATTCTATGGCTAACTGATGGGTTAACTGAAAAATGGCGCTTTATGGACATCCTGGTGGCTTAATTAAACAGACAGGCAATGAGACAGGGGTTATGGCCTGAACTGGTAGCCTACAATTGTATAATATAATTGTTGCCTTTTTTGGGTATCATAGACATGGTCATGAAAGAATGCCACCACGGGGTGTAGGGATGGTAAGGGGGGTAACCGTCTCGGGAGGTACTGGGACTCGGTGGTGTCATAGTCATATTACTCAGAAATAACAAAGTATTAAAAAAACAGCTGAACATTCAAATACTTCAGGAAAGTTTCATTTTGTTAACTACAAATAAAGTAATCTTCATAGCATATATTGAGAAAGTATTCAGATGCACTCATAATGTACTTGTAAAATCTGAGTACATTGAGTATGAGTACAAGTATGAGTACATGAGCCGTAAGGTCTATGAGTACAAGTACTTAAAAAATGTAGTAAGAGTACATGAGTACCGAGTACTTCCACCCCATGTCTGGCAGTCACGAAAGTTACTTTATTTAAAGACCAAATGCAACTAACTACCTGTTAAAAATGCTTGTCCATGGCAGGGCTGGGTCCAGTTATGTAATTGTAATTGATTACAGCAAAATTGTGTAATTGTAATTGATTGTGGTTTTGAAATTTTGCTGTAATTGTTATATTTTATATAATTGAAAATTTATTTAAATTACAATCAATTACAGTACATTTCATATTACAAACTACCTGAACAAACTGTCAATAAGAACATAATTTAAGTCTCACATGAGTTGAAAATCAAGACTAATAATAACACCTGCTGATATATTTATATTTGTTACAGTATTCACTGTCTGGTGGGTACTGGTCCGTGGTGCTAGTGGTGGGTACTGGTCCGTGGTGCTAGTGGTGGGTACTGGTCCTTGGTGCTAGTGGTGGGTACTGGTCCATGGTGCTAGTGGTGGGTACTGGTCCATGGTGCTAGTGGTGGGTACTGGTCCATGGTGCTAGTGGTGGGTACTGGTCCTTGGTGCTAGTGGTGGGTACTGGTCCATGGTGCTAGTGGTGGGTACTGGTCCATGGTGTTAGTGGTGGGTACTGGTCCGTGGTGTTAGTGGTGGGCACTGGTCCATGGTGTTAGTGGTGGGTACTGGTCCATGGTGCTAGTGGTGGGTACTGGTCCATGGTGCTAGTGCTGGGTATTGGTCCATGGTGCTAGTGGTGGGTACTGGTCCGTGGTGCTAGTGGTGGGTACTGGTCCGTGGTGCTAGTGGTGGGTACTGGTCCTTGGTGCTAGTGGTGGGTACTGGTCCATGGTGCTAGTGGTGGGTACTGGTCCATGGTGTTAGTGGTGGGTACTGGTCCGTGGTGTTAGTGGTGGGCACTGGTCCATGGTGTTAGTGGTGGGTACTGGTCCATGGTGCTAGTGGTGGGTACTGGTTCGTGGTGCTAGTGGTGGGTACTGGTCCTTGGTGCTAGTGCTGGGTACTGGTCCATGGTGCTAGTGGTGGGTACGACCAGTACCCACCACTAGCACCATGGACCAGTACCTAGCACCATGGACCACATGGTGCTAGTGGTGGGTACTGGTCCATGGTGCTAGTGGTGGGCACTGGTCCATGGTGTTAGTGGTGGGTACTGGTCCGTGGTGTTAGTGGTGGGCACTGGTCCGTGGTGCTAGTGGTGGGTACTGGTCCATGGTGTTAGTGGTGGGTACTGGTCCGTGGTGCTAGTGGTGGGTACTGGTCCATGGTGCTAGTGGTGGGTACTGGTCAGTGGTGCTAGAGGTGGGTACTGGTCCGTGGTGTTAGTGGTGGGCACTGGTCCATGGTGCTAGTGGTGGGTACTGGTCCGTGGTGCTAGTGGTGGGTACTGGTCCGTGGTGCTAGTGGTGGGTACTGGTCCGTGGTGCTAGTGGTGGGCACTGGTCAGTGGTGTTAGTGGTGGGTACTGGTCCATGGTGTTAGTGGTGGGTACTGGTCCATGGTGTTAGTTAGCCTGATATTGCTTCAGCAAATATCAGCTCAGTGAAACATTGCAGAGTTAGCAAGCCAATTACACTCCTTGTGTTGTGGTGGACTGGAGACAGGTCAGGTGGCAAGGACCATTTATATGGCCTCTCTCCCCATTCCAAACTCACACAAAGCAAAGGGCAGGCCAATTAAAAATGTTAGCCTATAGCAGGAGCTACAACCTCAAAGTAAACACATCGTACTATATTATTAGAATTTTCCAAAGAAAGATGTAAGAAATGCACACTGATAAATGTCTGCAAAACTAGAAAGGATGCTTAGAGAAGAACTACAAATAAATATTGTATTATGGCCTTGTGGGATTTTGTCCAATTTTTTATTTTTTTTATTTTATCCTGTGGGATTTTGTTCACTTTTCATATTGTGTGATTTTGCCTGTAAGGAATATGTCCTGTAGTATTATGTCAAGATACTGTACTGTATTTTTATATAATAAAAATATGTTTTAAACGGCTATCTTTTTATTTAGTATAATTCAAAGTCACAATTCAACAAAATGTACAAACATTATCGTTATATTTGTTTATCAATTGTGTACAAAATATTGAAATTCAGCAAAATGTACAAAAATACATAATTAACAAACTCTGAATATATTTGGTTCCACATAATGTAATTGAAACAGTGTAATTGTAACTGATTTGGAAACGTATGAGTGTAATTGTAATTTAAAATGAAATGTAATTGATATAATTGTGTGTAATTGGACCCACCCCTGGTTTATAGTAGTCGTTGATGGGGTATATTTATATCATGAATGTAAATGTAATAGATAAATAACACACACAATGGCAATGCCCAAAGAAAGAAAAAACAGATGGTTTACGAAAATTAAATAATCAAGCTGTAATCTACAGCCAACTGCTTGATATTTATGACATTTTATTAATGACTATTTCTAAGGAATCACCCCAGTGTGCTAGTTCCTACGGGTCCCAGGGTTAACCTACCAGTGAACTCAGCTGCTCGCATCTTGTTCCTCACATAGGTTTTACTGGCCGGGTCTTCACCCACCAGTACAGCACTAAGGTGAGGCGCCCGGTTGCCTTTGTCTACGAGAACCTTCACCTCCACCCGCACCTCATCCTGCAGTTCCATGGCCATTGCTTTGCCATCGATGATTTTGGCTTTGCACCTGTGGAAAAGAAACAATCAAACAATGCCTACTGTGTCAAAAATAATATAATTTGATTTACAAGTATACACACAGACCTAACATTTACCAATAAGTACTGTGTTATTTACCACAGATTTTCGTCCCAGCTTTTCATACAGGTACAAAAAGGTGTTTGGAATAATGTATTCCCAGCTGAAAGTCACTGTTCTGCCCAACGGCGTTTTGTGACAAATTTCTCCTAAATTTACCAAAAATATCCAAAATAAATGTGGCAGAACACCATCCTGAAATGCCAAGTTGTCTACCTAATAAATGACTATGAACAGGTAAAAAATGGTGGTCACAGGACTTGTCCCACATACTCATTTTGGGTGCTGAAATTAGTAACATATATAAAAAGTAAAAATTTAAGGCTGAATTATTCTGAAAGTGTAGCAACTAGAAACCTGCTAAACTAAGTTACAAACAGGTTATTGCCAGTATCACTGACAACAGATGGTAGTAATGTGGACATTGTACTATAACAAAACAATGAAATACAGACTGGTGAAATTCTCAGAAATAGAAAAAATTTCTTTTCCATTTTCATGCAGACAATATACCCATTGTCATTTGCCCTATCATTTGTTAACCTTGCATAAATAATCTGTATCAATATGTCTACACATTCCACAAATTTAAAATATGTAACTTGTAAATTTCTCAAGTAAGAAGCACCTGAAAACAGAAAAAAATAATAATGGGTGCGTTTTTTGGGCGCTTACCCCCTGTTCACATTACAGGGTGCTACAGACACAATTTGCATGCAAACCCTTAGTTTTTTGCAGAAGTGCTCAGGTATGGCTACTTATTCATTGGTTAAAATTTAAGCAAATTCTGAGGCAAACTTTTTGCCCATTGGTTGGTTTGACACAGAATGACCTGTATATGTAACAAATTTTAAATTTTATTTCTGATCAGTTTGGTTCTTTTATTGCTACCATCTGGCGAATGCAACATTTTTTTTTACAAAAGTATCGCTGGAGGAGGCAGCAACTTTTGACTTGTGTGCTGTGATCTCAAGAGATTGACCACACAGAGCCTACTGCAAACGCATGACTTTTGGTGTTCTGTGCAAATGCACTGGGGCTAAGGCAAGGCAAGATCCTTTCACTTTGATCATTCGCTAATTTTATTTTATTCAGTGGAAGACGTTACTGTCAACAAACAATATGACTACCTGATACTTGGAAGCATTTCAAAGTTTTTAAACAATGCATTTCATATATTATTTATCATTATTATTAATTGCACTCGCCACTAGGTAGCACCTGAATCATATTAATTTTAATGCTGCAAAACATGTTTGCATATTAGAGGTGCCCAGTGGCAGTACTAGTACCCTAGCCTAGACCTAGTAGCCAATTAAAAATATTAACGCGACACGGCTTACGAGTTATGTTGTAATTAAAAATATTAACACGACACGGCTTATGTCGTTTGTTTCTGTTCAAACGTACCTAAAGATCAGTATAGTGTTTTAGACATCTACCCAATGGATTGACACAAGAGCACAACTGTCAGAACACAGAGATAAAACAGCGATGCCCGTTAAAGACAGTTCGAGTACCACCGGCACGTTTTGCCCAAATATCGCTCATGACATGCCTCATATATTTCTTCGAAGTAGCACAACATACCTATTACATGATGTAAATATGTGACGTAAATGTATGGCATTTCTCGACGCAGTACTTTCCAAAAAAAACCTAACTAGTTTCTGAAAAGTCGCCATGGAAAGCGCCGCGGAGAAAACGCACACAAAATGTCACATCGTTCGTTTATGTTTGTTGCGTTCTTACGAATACTTGGCCTACCTTACTAATGCGTAGCCTTGACTGTAACCGAACGGGTCGTATATTTGGTATGAAACTAATGAAACATTGAGCGTGATATGTATATGTTACGTAGGATTGCTTAAATGTGGCAATGTACTGATTAGCATTAATTGATTATTTCACGATTAAAAACAATAACACCGACGGGCCTGTATATTATTAGCCGGAACGAGATTGAATTGCTAATAGCGTGGATTTCGTGATTTGTGTAATGATTTCACTGGAATGTGTAGTTAGATAATGTAATAATGCAACTTTCCACCAAGTTGGAAATAATTACTCGTACATTAAGATCTGTTTTGGGCTCCTGGAAAGATGATATATTGACGATCGGCGGCCATGTTTTGGCTGTTCCGTCTATTGAACATCACCTAGTAGGCGGCCTTACATTAGTGGGTTACTGTTCATACACCATCTACTGCACTAATTCTGGTAATCACTGATTGGGATGTGTACTGGTATATGAAATAATTGATATCTAAATAAAATGGAGCAAATCTGAAATGATACAGTTTAACTACACCCTTCTATACAACATCATTATGTATAATATTATGTATATGGCTATGTAATAATAAATAATAATAAATATACTTCTTTGGCGCCAATATCCTCGGAAAATCCGAGCTCAGTGGCGCAACAAAACCAAAGGATTAGGCATTCTCGTAACCATGTACAATGCAAAACGTCGTCAACCGATGGATGGAGGTGCCAAGAAGCTAAGGAGGATAGGCCATTTTGAAAAGATAGGTTTTCAGATTACGGCGAAATGAAGCTATATTTCTGGCTGATTTTACGCTGTCGGGGAGTGAATTCCACAGGGTTGGTGCGGCAACCGAGAAAGCTCGAGTTCCAGCGTTTGTCTTAACTCTGGGAACAGAAAGTAAACCAGAACCAGACGACCGAAGTTGTCTGGGCTGTCTTGCTGGAGTGAGCATTGAATGTAAATATGCAGGTTGTTTGGTTGAAAGGGCTTGATAGGTAATTGTACAGATCTTAAAAATAATGCGATATCGCACAGGGAGCCAATGCAATGATTTTAGAAGTGGCACTGAGCGAGAGAAACGAGGAGATCGTGTAACTACCCATGCCAGACAATTTTGGACACGTTGAAGTTTTGTAATATCCTTGATAACAATATTATGAAGGAGGGAATTGCAGTAATCAAGCCTGCTGCTAACAAGAGCTGTTGCAATAGTTTTAGCGACAGAAAGTGACTTTTTACCGGCGAATACGGCGAAGATCACGGATATGATAAAAACAGCAACGACACGTTTGAGAAATATGTTGTCTAAAGTTGAAATTCTTATCAAAAGTGACTCCCAAATTCTTCGCTGAAGCTGCTGGTGTGATAGTTTGATTTAAGATACATGTCGGGAAAAAAACCATCAAGTTTGCCACACTGCTTTGGAGTACCAACGATGAGAAATTCAGTTTTGTCTGCGTTTAACTTTAATTTGCTGTCAGTCATCCAGAGGAAGATATCCTGGAGACATAGTACATAGTTTGTCTGTATTATAATTTACTTTATATATGTATTACAGGTAACTATATATTACACTTCTTCTGTTAACCCTTTTTCCAATACACTATTGGTCAATAAAACTGTCATTCCACGTATTGAATATTGGTGTTATATTACCTTATTATGTAACGCAAAATAAAATTAAAAAAATAAAATATATATTAAAATATTGTATACTACATGGCACTGTTTTTTATTCTTTAGTGTTACATAATGAACACTACAACGAAATGCTTTTTTTAGGAGCGGCCTTTTGGAATAATTATTTATGTTAGATTCTGAACTTGATACACACTTATATTGGCCCCTCTCATGTTGTGTACCTAAGGAGCCCGTGTAACTATGCCTAGTTGTTATTTATCATTAAGGAAATCTATTTCACAACATGTTCTTTATAAATGTGCTCTGTAATGGTTAGATTACTGAATCATTGTTTGACTTGTGAATCCACTTTCACAAAATGTTCTTTGTAACTGTGCATACTAGTACTTTCATTTCTTACTTATTGCTTCATGGACCCCTTGTTTATTCAGTACCTACTGCAATTACAACTTAGCCAATCAACAGCATTGTAACTCAGGATTAGCACCTTTGCAATGAGCCGCCTTATTTTATGAATAGGGGTGTGAATCTAAAAGAATAGAACAGTCTTCGGTGTTGTCACAACAGTTGTTTATCTATTCTTTTTTATCATGTATTTCTATCTCCAACTTGTTACGGAGGCAGTCACCAGTTTTTATGGTTAAACACTGTAACTATTGTACAGGGTGGTGTAGCAATATTAAAATACTAAGACGCTAAGCTACAACAGCCCTGCTGCCAGCAGGCGTATGTGTTATTTGATAATGTTATGCTGTTATCTGCTAGATGGGCAAGGATTTCACCCTTGAAATCCTCAGTGTTGTCACAACATTTGGTTATCTATGTTAGTACATAGTTTGTCTGTATTAGACAAGTGTGTTATGTTAGTGTGTTCCATGTAGGCTATGTTTTTGTTAGTATGTATTTAAGTTTGGAATTAGTACGTTTTAGTGATTTGTATGTAGACCATGTTTTGTTTAGTGTGTAGACGAATATGTTATTAGTGTGTTCCGTGTAGGACACTGGTGTATTAGTATTTATTAAAGCTTTAAACTAATATGTTATATTTGTTTGTGCTATGCAGCTAAATCGGTATGCCAATGCAGCTAAATCGGTATCAGTAGGGGCACATGGTCATGTTTTGTATTAGTAAACATGTATACTATATACTGCAATCCATTGGTTTTTTTTGGATGACACTACCAGGGTACGGAAGATGTAGTAGGTGGCGCTGCTATGTCTAGACAAATTCCATGTAAACCCAATGACAGTGTTACAACAATGCGAGTGCAGATCGCCATCAAATAAGCGTGTGCCTTCCCACTGCCTTGGATCATGGATATAATTGTCATAATTGTTGTGCGAATTAATGCATGTATGCATGCTTTATAAAAAATAAACATCCAGATTTATGTTTACATTCTTGTTTGTGTCGTTTTGATAAGTTAGGTTGTGTTTAAATAGTCACATTTAAATTGTTTTTAATGTAAACTGGTAACTTATGCAGTCATTAAATGTTATTCAGGAAATGTCAAATAAACAAGGAAATTACTAAAATATAATAATGGCTATTGATGACCACACACACCCATACTATCAATCACCCCCCCCCCTAATGGAGCAACCATTACATGCGTACATTACATCTAATAAAGAAGGGTTTATAAGTTAACTAAGGCCGAGATCTGTACAGACCGAGGTCACCATGAGTAACCCACTAATGTAAGGCCGCCCACTAGGTGATGTTCAATAGACGGAACAGCCAAAACATGGCCGCCGATCGTCAATAAGTCATCGTTCCGGGAGCCTAAACATATCTTGATGTACGTGTAATTATTTCCAACTTGGTGGAAAGTTGCATTATTACGTTATCTAACTACACATTCCGGTGAAATCATTATACAGATCACACAATCCACGCTATTAGCAATTCAATCTCGTTCCGGGCTGGTTCCGGCCTCGTTCCGGGCTCGTTCTGGCTAATATACAGGCCCAACACCGACACCCTATTTCTATACTAGTATCGCCGTTTCGTGGAGCCATTGCTCACTAAATGTACAAAAACGAAAGTTGCCAGTTAACATCGATTATCCAGGCTCCATGATATTGCGCCTCAGTTTGTCGCACACGAGAGAGAACCTGAAATCATTTCCCAATTTTCATTTTAACGAATTTCATTGGTTACACATATTGTGACCTTTGACGCGCATTTTTTTGCCATTTAATGACATGACTTACGACATTTTATTCAAAACAGCCCTGACTTCGTATAACACAGGAGGAGTTTTTCTTCTCTCGAGTTGAGGCCCGTTCACACGAACGATTAGTTGTCCGATTGGTCGGTTGACACAGTGTCGACGACTAATCGCTCGTGTTGGGCGACAGTTTGAAACAAGTGGCCAATCAGTGACCGCCGCGATCGAGTGCAGGTGTAACCGTCGTACCTTTTAATCAGAACTCGAGTGGTGATTGGCACGAACATAATTTAGCGGAGCTTTGTCTCGCGAAACGGTGTCGCCCGACCAAATGGGCAACTAATCGTTCGTGTGAGCGCGCCTTTAATGAGTCTACGAAATATTTTTCTATTCCCGGTGTGGAATATTTTAATTTACTTATTTACTCCATGTACACCATGTAGGGTAGGGTGGGGGAATTCGATATTATTTGTATTTAATTCTGCAAAATAGAGTCGACAGTTTTATAGAAATCTACTGAAATCTATATAATTATATAGAAATCTACAGATTCTAGCAGAATTTGGTATAGAAAACTATACAAATATATATAATTGTATAGATTTCTGCAGAGAATAGTTAAATTGTTCATACAACACTAGATAATGCTACATATTCTATATAAATTTTCGCCAAAAATCCTATAGAATACGCATGGCTAAGAGTTTTGTGAAGATTTCAAGTTGCTGCAGTGACTGGACGGCGGAATTCATGAACGGAAGTGATTTCCAACCAATGGCGTACAGTTTATAATAGTTCTCACACATCTAGCCTCGGTGGGACAAAAGGGGTAACTAGTGGACTTTTGATATGTTGTTCAATATGGTATTTTGCATCTATCCTGAAAAAAAATTTGCTTTGCATTATTTACTTCCATGTTCAACCATAATGCTCCTACACGAACTGCATAGTCAAACAGTGTATATCTGTAAGCGACACAAATACTAGTAAATAAATACTAGCACCGGATTTAACGTATTTAACAAGATTTAACAAGATTGCCACCCCAAACAACAAGTTCCAAATGGCAAGTGGACAAGGAAGCCATTGGCTTATCGAGAGTTCAACAATTTTCTCATCTATGTGTAGCCCGCCCTTACCAAAATTTATGTCGGTCTATTTTTAAACATATTCACACTACTAGTATTAACACAATCATTTGGCAGTTTGTTCCGTTCATTTATCACCCTCTGTGAGAAAGAGTACTTTCTCATGTCCAACCTACACTGCTCCTTAACTAATGCTGCTTTGTGTCCTCTGGTTCTACTGCCTTCTTTAAGTTTGAAGAACATATTCCTATCAACATCCTCATAACCATTCACTATTTTAAACACTTCTATTTGGTCTCCTCTTAGTCTCCTGGTCTCTAGTGTTGTCTAGCCACATTGTAATAAGCGACTTTCGTAACTAAGGCCTCTCAATTCTGGAATCATTTTAGTTGCTCTTCGTTTTATTCTTTCTAGATTGTCTATGTCCTTTTTACGATATGGCCTCCATGCTTGAATACAATATTCCAAATGTGGTCTAACTATTGCTTTGTACAGGGGTACAATTAGCTATTTCTACTTATACATGATAGTTCTCCTAATTAGCCCTAGAATTTGATTTCCTTTCGAAGCAGCAATATCACATTGCTCTGAAACTTTCATGTCATCACTAAATGTTACTCCTAAGTCCTTTTCTTGTGTGGTTCTACCTAGTACAGCATCCCCCATTTTATATTCTTTGTCCATGTTTCCATGTCCTATGTGTATACATTTACACTTCTCAAAATTGAATAACATTTGCCATTTTTCTGACCATTTAACTAATTTATCTAGATCATCCTGTAAACTTTGTTTATCTGTATCATAGGAACCTTTCTGAATACTTTTGTGTCATCTGAAAATTTGAGTACTTTGTTAGATATGTCATCTTCCAAATCATTTATATATATTAAAAACAGTATAGGGCTTAATACTGATCCCTGTGGTACCCCACTCAAAACAGATTTCCAGTTTGAAATCTCACCATCTACCATTTTCTGTGTGTAAGCCACTTTTCTATCCAGTTGATTACACCATTACCTATGCCATGGGCTTTTAGTTTAAGTAACAATCTTTGATGTGGCACTTTATCGAAAGCTTTCTGAAAATCTAAGTAGATAGCATCCACTGGTGACCCGTCATCTACCCACTTTGTAATTTCTTCAAAAAAACATAAGAGATTAGTTAGACATGACCTTGCTTTTAGGAACCCATGTTGAGATGTATTTATTAATTTATTTTTTACAAGGAATTCCACCATGTGGTCTCTAATTAATGTTTCGAGTAATTTACATACAACTGATGTTAAACTCACTGGTCTGTAATTTTCTGGCTTGTTCCTCGATCCCTTCTTAATTAGCGGAGTTGTTTGCCTCTTTCCATTCTGAAGGAACTATTCCTTCTTCTAGTGACAAGTTAAACAATTTAGCAAGTGGTGTACTAATTTGCTCAACAATTTCCTTAAGCAGTTTTGGTGGTATCACATCAACTCCAGGTGATTTATTATCTTTCATCTTCTTAATTTTCTTTGCTATCATTTCAGGAGTTACAAATAACTGGCCTAAATGTTCTAATGTATTGTGTGTGGCTGTGGTCTCAACCAGCCAACCTCCCACCATTCTTAGAGTTCACCTCCCACCAATCCCACCTACCACATATTTTTGTAGCCAACCTCCAACCATTCTTAGAATTCACCTCCCACCAATCCCACCTGCCACATATCTTTGTAACCAACATTCCACCAATTTTAGATACAAGAAATACACCAACTTGCTTAGACAATGCCTATAGTTGTATTGTTGTGAAACGACACTTGGCGACTCTTGGATTGTCTTTCTGATTATAATCGTAAAAATAATTTCGGTACAAACCATCCGGCACCTGATGAGTCCCACTAATAAACAAACAAGAAAGACAGACAAGCAAATATACAGACACATTTATTTTGACGCTGTAACGAGTATGCAATTTAAAACGATATAAAATAAATGTCAACGCCAAGATGACAACCAGTGTCTTTGCTACCAATAATCGTGCAATGGTAGAATATAAGTACGTACTTGAGATAGGAGAACACACTACGTCACAACAGGGTAAACAAAGACAAGGTTGTGATTGACCATTGAAAGTCAGCACTGCCATATTGACGAATTAATATCTGAAGGCGGTATTACAGAAAAATTATACATTTATGTGTGATTATTAAAACACGAAAGCAGTAAATGTGATGTGTGGATGAGCGATCGATTGATTGTGGGCGTGGGAATGTTCATTCTTCTGTATATGTATGACCACTAACACGTGTGTACCTAACAACAACATAACAACTACAACTGTTTAATTGTGCTGACATAGTGGATGATAATGCTGCATTGTTTAATTGTGCTGACATAGTGGATGGTGATGCTGCATTGTTTATATTGTGCTGACAAAGTGAATGGTAATACAGCATTGTTTAATTGTGCTGACATAGTTGATGGTAATGCTGCATTGTTTAATTGTGCTGACAAAGTGGATGGTAATGCTGCATTGTTTAATTGTGCTGACATAGTGGATGGTAATGCTGCATTGTTTAATTGTGCTGACAAAGTGGATGGTAATGCAGCATTGTTTAATTGTGCTGACATAGTTGATGGTAATGCTGCATTGTTTAATTGTGCTGACATAGTGGATGGTAATGCTGCATTGTTTAATTGTGCTGACATAGTTGATGGTAATGCTGCATTGTTTAATTGTGCTGACATAGTGGATGGTAATGCTGCATTGTTTAATTGTGCTGACATAGTTGATGATAATGCTGCATTGTTTAATTGTGCTGACATAGTTGATGGTAATGCTACATTGTTTTACATACATAATTAATAGCCAGGTTAAACCTCAACTGAAGGTTTAATAAAAAGTGCGACATTTCACCAAGGCCAAAATTCATGAGTTGTGTTGTCGCAATCACGCAATCAGCATCCAAGTTTATGTCCCTGGGAGACGACACATTCTGAACAACGCTCTCATAACACGGTGCCCCTCGTTTGTATAGACCATCGTCACACAGTCTTGAGCGGCGTTCTGCAGCTGCCACAGCTCTTTGTCAGCTCCTGGATGCAATGAATACGTGTGTTCCCGCCATCGGGTCTTTACGTGTTTCGTCATACTGATCGATTGGTGTCCATTGACTCAAGCGGCTGACCTTTCGTCCACCGGGGAGTCCGGCATGGTAGGAGTGGCAGTCCGGGGAGTCGGACTGCGCTTCATCGCCCGAACGCTGTCCGTTATTTCCCGGGCGTCTGCAAGTAGAAATGTGTCGCTCGTACATCACACGAACCTCCCGGCGACAACACTAACTATCATGGATTTTTGCATACCACGTGATTCCGATGAAATGTGACGTCATTCTGGCGAATTACACATCCTCGAATTAGCTGATGGTTAAACAAAGTTAATTGCAGTTACAGTGTGTGTAAGTGCGTGCGTGCGTGCGTGCGTGCGTGCGTGCGTGCGTGCGTGCGTGCGTGCGTGCGCGTGTGCATAGCCCATGGCAAGGAACCACAAATAATTATGGAGTAATTAGTAACACATCTTATTGAACGTGATGGACTTGCGTTTCATTTTACCAACTGGTCCATTTGTTGTTTATGTACGTAGGGCCTATGTATGTAGGGTCCATGTACGTAGGGCCTATGTATGTAGGGCCCATGTATGTATGGCCCATGTACGTAGGCCCTATGTATGTAGGGCCCATGTACGTAGGGCCTATTTATGTAGGGCCTATGTATGTAGGGCCTATGCATGAGTTATACAATCTCCCAAGGACACAACGTGACAATTTAGAAAGAAGCAGTAAGTGCCACAGCACACACTTTACTCGCACCACTTAGTGCAAAGTTAGCAACATTGCCTAAGCAAAAGGAAAATAAACTTAGCGACTAACAAACACTGTGAAAAATGGTCATACTATTACACCTCGTCTCTAGACCCCTCTAGTGATGAACTTTGTAGACTTCCACAAAGCATTTGACAGTATTGACAGAGACTCAGTATGGGAAATGTTACGCATCTATGGAATGCCGTCAAAAATCATTAACATTACCAAATCTCTTTATGAGAATGCGCAATGTTCAATAAAGTTTGAACAGGAAAAAAACAGAAATTATTAAGATAGCCACTAGACTAATACAAGGTTGTACCTTTCACCTGTCTTGTTTCGAATTGTCTTGGATTTTGTAAAGAGGCGGACCGAGGAAACGAAAATAGGACTAGACTGGACAGGTGAAACAGTGCTGGGAGACTTGGATTTTGCTTTTAAGCAACTCTGTTAGAGAAATGCAAACCAAGAGAAACTGTTTGTCCAGCAATGCCAACACAGTTGGACTCTTCATCATTGCTTCAAAAACTTAAGTCATGAGAGCAAACTGTGACAGAAAACCACCTTACTGAACGACAAGTCACTTGCAGATGTGGATCGTTTCATCTACATTGGTAGTGTAATGTCCAAAGTTGGATAGTGTTCTATTGATATCATGAATAGGCTTGGAAAGGCATGGTGAGCATTTCAAAAACTCGCAAAACATTTAGAGGTCAAAGGGTGTAAATATAAAGACCACATTAAGAATTTTGAACAGCAATGCTATACCCGTGCTTCTCTATTGCTCTGAAACATGGAAAAAACTGAAACTAGCACTATTCCAGATTAGATGCTTGCGCAGACTTCTAAACATCAGATGGAACGAACTTATCACCAACGAGGAAGCACTTAAAAGAGTCAATCAAATCAACAATGCAGAAAAGAAGATGGAGATATTTGGACCATGTCCTTAGAATGCCGCCAACAAAAACAATGAAACAGACATGGTACTGGAAATCATATGGAAAGAGGAAACAAGGACGACCAAAGGAGACGTACTAACGAACCATTACAAGAGAGGCCCAAACCCAAACAATAAGATACAAGACCTTGAAAGAGGAAACAAGGACGACCAAAGGAGACGTACTAACGAACCATTACAAGAGAGGCCCAAACCCAAACAATAAGATACAAGACCTTGAAAGAGGAAACAAGGACGAACAAAGGAGACGTACTAACGAACCATTACAAGAGAGGCCCAAACCCAAACAATAAGATACAAGACCTTGAAAGAGGAAACAAGGACGAACAAAGGAGACGTACTAACGAACCATTACAAGAGAGGCCCAAACCCAAACAATAAGATACAAGACCTTGAAAGAGGAAACAAGGACGAACAAAGGAGACGTACTAACGAACCATTACAAGAGAGGCCCAAACCCAAACAATAAGATACAAGACCTTGAAAGAGGAAACAAGGACGACCAAAGGAGACGTACTAACGAACCATTACAAGAGAGGCCCAAACCCAAAAAATAAGATACAAGACCTTGAAAGACTGGCTCAAGATAGAGATGGATGGCGGTGACATATTGTATCGATGTTACTCAAGGTATACAATTATACCATCTAAAGGCGTCAAACGGAAGCCCACGGTGGCCGCTTACCAAGAGCTGGTGGAGTTGATCTGTTAATGACTGTCATGGCGGCGGTCGTTCTGTGGACAGACGATGTCACGTTGGCTGGTGGCAATGTCACTCTGTCGGCTTTCGCTGTAAAGTAAATAACAACATAATAACAATATAATAATAACATAATAACAATACGTCAATTACTTACAGGGGCGTTGCCAATTGTCTATGAGAGAATGATAACGTCGAATCTGAGAGAGCGATTGCCGATGGCATCATACATCAGGATGGAATGTTGCTTGTTTTTGGCAATTTCTGAGTACCCGTTCCTAATAAACATCAACGGGTTACCACTTAACCGAATCTCACCGCCTTAGTTTCAAGCAAACAGTACTACCAATTAATAATCCCTGAAAACAGAGTTTCGTAACCGTATGAGCCGGGGGAAAGGGGGCTAGCTCCCTCTATGTTTGAACATAGAGGGCTCAAACACTTCTCCACCTTTCCCAGATTTCGAGGGTACAAAACATAACAAATTGAAGGGTGTGATTGAGATAATAATTAACCCTGATGTGGAACCATATCTGGTAGCGCTTGTTTTGCCACGACACATTTAGATAACAAGACAGACAAGATGTTCCGGCGACCCTTTTGAGAAAGTCCACACGTCACCGCCGTTCGGATTTCAACACAAAAAACTCTTTGTGCAAAGTAGCGCACGACGCACCTAACACAGCACGTTTTATGGTAATAATAAGTACATTGGACAACTTCCTAAGTCCAGCATTGTTGCACTCAGAAGACTTATCAGTAGCTAAGTAACCTTTGCACACGGTTAATGACAGCGCTACGCGACTGTTAAACATCTGGGACGACGAAGAGGAAGAGGCACCAATTACATCTCGACGTTCTCTATGTCAATTCTAACACGGTGCAAATGTCATTTGTCTTATGCGGCCCGATCTCATATCACGAAGGTAGTGCAACATGTTTGACGTTTCAAGCCCTACCAGACATATTCGTTCCGATCTAAGTTTAATTCATATATTAAACGCATTGAATGAACTGCTGAATGAACATTGGCAACAAGTACTGGCCGGGATTGCACAGGCTTCTGTCGATAGCTAGTTAGGATTGTACTTCGGAGCGAGAGGCCGATGCCACCCGTCATCGTCTACCCACCGTCCGCTTGACTGTCGGCCTGCGAGCCCCGGCTCGAGACGGCGATTGCCACGGAGCATATCACGAGCACTGTAAGTCCGCCAGCAATGATTGCATGGATGATGAAGATACGCGCCATCGGGCTCGCCATCCATCTAACACGGGGCTTGTCTTTTGTCCCATTAGCCACCGACCGTGACGATTTGGTCCTATTTGCCATCGACCTAGTCCCATTCGGCACATACCGTGGCGGCTTGGTCCCATTTACTGCCGACCTTGGCGGTATGGTCCCATTTAACATCGGCCGTGGCAGTTTGGACCCACCCGCAACGGACCTTGACGACCTGGAATCATTCCTCACGGACCTTGACGATCTGGAATCATTCCTCACGGATCTTGACGACATGGAATCATTCCTCACGGATCTTGACGATCTGGAATCATTCCTCGTGGACCTTGACGACCTGGAATCATTCCTCATGGACCTTGACGACCTGTAATCATTCTTCTCGGACCTTGACGATCTGGAATAATTCCTCACGGACTTTGACGACCTAGAATCATTCCTCACGGACCTTGATGAACTGACATCATTCATCGCGGACCCTGACGACCTGGCATCATCAATCGCGGACCCTGGCGACCTGGCATAATTAATCGCAGACCATGACGACCTGACATCATTCATCGCGGACCATGACGACCTGGCTTCATTCATCGCGGACCATGACGACCTGACATCGTTCATTGCAGACCATGACGACCTGGCATCATTCGCCGCGGACCTTGACGACTGATAGACGGACCACGGACCTCTGCGTGGCGGCGGTAGAGGGGGTTTCTCCGACGGCTGAGGTGATGGATGCCGACGGTGGCGGGTGTAGTGTCCATAGTCGAATGCGGGACGACGCGGCTCCTGCGTGCCGTGGTGGTGACGGTGATGATGATGGCCGTGGTGGTGACTATGGCGGCGTGGTCTCCGATGTCGCCGCCTATTTGCAACCATAGTGTTGGCAGCAGTCATGGCTGGCGTTAGGCAGCTATAGCAAGTGACGTCTAGATTCGTCTCGTC